>JAWZYU010000388.1:57200-156200 GCA_038380435.1 Ryuthela nishihirai | reverse complement strand
ATCCTTCTATTGAGATAACATGGAACTGTTTCCATCCTTCTATTGAAATAACATGGAACTGTTTCCATCCTTCTATTGAGATAACATGGAACTAATTCCATCCTCCTATTGAGATGACATGGAACTGTTTCCATCCCTCTATTGAGATAACATGGAACTGTTTCCATCCTTCTATTGAGATAACATGGAACTGTTTCCATCCTTCTATTGAGATAACATGGAACTGTTTCCATCCTTCTATTGAGATAACATGGAGCTGTTTCCATCCTTCTATTGAGATAACAAGGAACTGTTTCCATCCTTCTATTGAAATAACATGGAACTGTTTCCATCCTTCTATTGAGATAACATGGAACTGTTTCCATCCTTCTATTAAGATAACATGGAACTGTTTCCATCCCTCTATTGAGATAACATGGAGCTGTTTCCATCCTTCTATTGAGATAACATGGAACTGTTTCCATCCTTCTATTGAGATAACATGGAACTGTTTCCATCCTTCTATTAAGATAACATGGAACTGTTTCCATCCCTCTATTGAGATAACATGGAGCTGTTTCCATCCTTCTATTGAGATAACAAGGAACTGTTTCCATCCTTCTATTGAGATAACATGGAACTGTTTCCATCCCTCTATTGAGATAACATGGAACTGTTTCCATCCTTCTATTGAGATAACATGGAACTGTTTCCATCCCTCTATTGAGATAACATGGAGCTGTTTCCATCCTTCTATTGAGATAACATGGAACTGTTTCCATCCTTCTATTGAGATAACATGGAACTGTTTCCATCCTTCTATTGAGATAACATGGAACTGTTTCCATCCTTCTATTGAGATAACATGGAACTAATTCCATTTTTCTGTCCAGTATAAAAAAGTAAAATAAATTCCACCTCAAGCAGTTACTTGCCACAGAGATCAGACAGCAGCGAGTCAGTTCATACGCCATACTAGAAGATCTGCGAGGATGGCAAGACCTCAGCATATCTATTATATATATCTTCTATTGAGATAACATGGAGCTGTTTCCATCCCTCTATTGAGATAACATGGAGCTGTTTCCATCCTTCTATTGAGATAACATGGAACTGTTTCCATCCTTCTATTGAGATAACATGGAACTGTTTCCATCCTTCTATTGAGATAACATGGAACTGTTTCCATCCTTCTATTAAGATAATATGGAACTGTTTCCATCCTTCTATTGAGATAACATGGAACTGTTTCCATCCTTCTATTGAGATAACATGGAACTGTTTCCATCCTTCTATTGAGATAACATGGAACTGTTTCCATCCTTCTATTGAGATAACATGGAACTAATTCCATCCTCCTATTGAGATAACATGGAACTGTTTCCATCCCTCTATTGAGATAACATGGAACTGTTTCCATCCTTCTATTGAGATAACATGGAACTGTTTCCATCCCTCTATTGAGATAACATGGAACTGTTTCCATCCCTCTATTGAGATAACATGGAACTGTGTCCATCCTTCTATTGAGATAACAAGGAACTGTTTCCATCCTTCTATTGAGATAACATGGAACTGTTTCCATCCTTCTATTGAGATAACATGGAACTGTTTCCATCCTTCTATTGAGATAACATGGAACTGTTTCCATCCTTCTATTGAGATAACATGGAACTGTTTCCATCCTTCTATTGAGATAACATGGAACTGTTTCCATCCTTCTATTGAGATAACATGGAACTGTTTCCATCCTTCTATTGAGATAACATGGAACTGTTTCCATCCTTCTATTGAGATAACATGGAACTGTTTCCATCCTTCTATTGAGATAACATGGAACTGTTTCCATCCTTCTATTGAGATAACATGGAACCGTTTCCATCCTTCTATTGAGATAACATGGAACCGTTTCCATCCTTCTATTGAGATAACATGGAACCGTTTCCATCCTTCTATTGAGATAACATGGAACTGTTTCCATCCTTCTATTGAGATAACATGGAACTGTTTCCATCCTTCTATTGAGATAACATGGAACTGTTTCCATCCTTCTATTGAGATAACATGGAACTGTTTCCATCCTTCTATTGAGATAACATGGAACTGTTTCCATCCTTCTATTGAGATAACATGGAACTGTTTCCATCCTTCTATTGAGATAACATGGAACTGTTTCCATCCTTCTATTGAGATAACATGGAACCGTTTCCATCCTTCTATTGAGATAACATGGAACCGTTTCCATCCTTCTATTGAGATAACATGGAACCGTTTCCATCCTTCTATTGAGATAACATGGAACCGTTTCCATCCTTCTATTGAGATAACATGGAACTGTTTCCATCCTTCTATTGAGATAACATGGAACTGTTTCCATCCTTCTATTGAGATAACATGGAACTGTTTCCATCCTTCTATTGAGATAACATGGAACTGTTTCCATCCTTCTATTGAGATAACATGGAACTGTTTCCATCCTTCTATTGAGATAACATGGAACTGTTTCCATCCTTCTATTGAGATAACATGGAACTGTTTCCATCCTTCTATTGAGATAACATGGAACCGTTTCCATCCTTCTATTGAGATAACATGGAACCGTTTCCATCCTTCTATTGAGATAACATGGAACCGTTTCCATCCTTCTATTGAGATAACATGGAACTGTTTCCATCCTTCTATTGAGATAACATGGAACTGTTTCCATCCTTCTATTGAGATAACATGGAACTGTTTCCATCCTTCTATTGAGATAACATGGAACTGTTTCCATCCTTCTATTGAGATAACATGGAACTGTTTCCATCCTTCTATTGAGATAACATGGAACTGTTTCCATCCTTCTATTGAGATAACATGGAACCGTTTCCATCCTTCTATTGAGATAACATGGAACCGTTTCCATCCTTCTATTGAGATAACATGGAACCGTTTCCATCCTTCTATTGAGATAACATGGAACCGTTTCCATCCTTCTATTGAGATAACATGGAACTGTTTCCATCCTTCTATTGAGATAACATGGAACTGTTTCCATCCTTCTATTGAGATAACATGGAACTGTTTCCATCCTTCTATTGAGATAACATGGAACTGTTTCCATCCTTCTATTGAGATAACATGGAACTGTTTCCATCCTCCTATTGAGATAACAAGGAACTTTTTCCATCCTTCTATTAAGATAACATGGAACTGTTTCCATCCTTCTATTGAGATAACATGGAACTGTTCTCATCCTTCTATTGAGATAACATGGAACTGTTTCCATCCTTCTATTGAGATAACATGGAACTGTTTCCATCCTTCTATTGAGATAACATGGAACTAATTCCATTTTTCTGTCCAGTATAAAAAAGTAAAATAAATTCCGCCTCAAGCAGTTGCTTGCCACAGAGATCAGACAGCAGCGAATGAGTTCATACGCCATACTAAAAGATCTGTGAGGATGGCAAGACCTCAGCAAAAAGACAATACACAACACTTGAAATTCCAAAAATCAACATTTTGTTAATTAATATTTAGAGACATTTAATTGAAATCGTTTACTCAGCTCTTATGACATTTTCTCAAAAATAACTTTGTTTTCAAAATTTACGACGATTCATTCCGAAAGTCGGACTCTGCAGATTTCTTTTTAACAATGCAAGCTCACATTGCACGTCGTAAACTTCACGAGACACGACCAACAGAGACGGACGCTGTTTATTTATCTGTTCAGCGGAGCGGCTCAGTCAATAGCGTGCTGGGTAAAAGATTGTGCTCTGGTAGAATCGTAATCTGCAATTCCCAGCCCACGGCTGGTAGAGGACACCATCGGCGATTGGATGGGACATTAAGCCGTAGCTCCGTGTGCGGAAGAGTCATACCCTGTGCATGTTAAAGAACATTCTGGGTGGCCTTGACAGGAGTCTTCCATCTGTCTTCTAACAGCTGTCCACTGGGTCTCCTCCACCAACATTCTCCGAACCTTTCGGGTCCCTGTGACCTGGCCACATAGCACATTGTGAGCAGAAGAGTACCATTCAGAGGAAAAACAACCCTTTATCAAACCTTCTCCGAGCCTTTGAGGTCCTAGTGGCCATTTAGTCCATTGTGTGGAAAAATGTACCACTCAGAGGTAAAACAACCCTTCACCCAACCTTCTCTGAGCTCTTTGGGTCCTTGTGACCTGGCCAGTTAGTCCATTATGCAAACATCTACCACTCAGAGTTAAAACAACCCTTCACCCAACCTTCTCTGAATACTTGGAGTCCTTGTGACCTGGCCATTTAGTCCATTGTGTGCAAACATCTACCACTCAGAGGTAAAACAACCCTTCACCCAACTTTCTTTGAATTCTTGGTGTCCTTCTGACTTGGTCATTTAGTCCATTATGCAAACATCAACCACTCAGAGGTAAAACAACCCTTCACCCAACCTTCTCTGAATTCTTGGTGTCCTTGTGACCTGGCCATCTAGTCCATTGTGTGCAAAAATCTACCACTGAGAGGTAAAACAACCCTTCATTCAACTTTCTTTGAATTCTTGATGTTCTTGTTACCTGGCCATTTAGTCCATTATGCAAACATCAACCACTCAGAGGTAAAACAACCCTTCACCCAACCTTCTCTGAATTCTTGGTGTCCTTGTGACCTGGCCATCTAGTCCATTGTGTGCAAAAATCTACCACTGAGAGGTAAAACAACCCTTCATTCAACTTTCTTTGAATTCTTGGTGTTCTTGTTATCAGGCCATTTAGTCCATCATGCAAACATCAACCACTCAGAGGTAAAACAACCCTTCACCCAACCTTCTCTGAATTCTTGGTGTCCTGGTGACCTGGCCATCTAGTCCATTGTGTGCAAAAATCTACCACTGAGAGGTAAAACAACCCTTCACCCAACTTTATCTGAATTCTTGGGGTCCTTGTGACCTGGCCATTAGTCCATTGTGTACAAACATGTTGTACCATTGTTTACCACTCAGAGGCAAAAAAAAAAACCCTTTACCCAACCTTCTCTGAGCTCTTGGTGTCCTTGTGACCTGGCCATTTAGTCCATTGTTTGCAGAATAAAATGATATTCAGACATAAAATAACCGATCCCTACTGCTGTTAATAAAGCATCCAAAGAGCCCTCATCTTTCAGAGAAGAGGACTGCATTTCCAGTGAAGCTCATTGATGTCTCCCCCTTTAACCTCCCTCCCTCCATTTCCAAAGCCCTGACATTTGTTTCAGAGCTCCTGCGAAGCGTAACGAGTTCCACGAAACGTTGATGTTTTACGAGAAGTCATATCTACAAGCCGCAGCGCATAAATCCCCCTGCAACGAACTGCCAAGAGCAGAAACTGAACAAAAGTCCTCTCAACACAGATGTGCGCGCACAAAACCAGCAAACTCCAACGACTCACCCGACTCATTCATTTATTTGGCGAAGTTCGTTATCCTGTTTATGACAAACAGAAGAACAGCGGGCAACTTCCGCAGAATGGGGAGTTATTCGGAAGAGGAAGAAGGAACACAGGAAGCGGTAGGGGAACAGAGAGAGAGAAAGAATAGGAGAAAAAGAAGAGTAGATAAAAAGAGAAGAAGAGAAATAGAGGGAGAATGAGAAGGGAAATACGAAAGACGAAGAAGAGATAGAAGAGTAAAAAAAGACAAAGTGGAAGAGCAGAAAGAGAGAGAAGAGCATGAAGAGAAAGAATAGCAGGAAGAGAAAGGAGAGCAGAAAGGGAAGTAAGGAGGCAGAAAGAGAAAGAATAGCATAAAAGAAAGAAGAGCGTGAAGAGAAAGGAGACAAAAAGGATAGCAGGAAGAGAAAGAAGAGCAGAAAAGAGAGAAGCGCATGAAGAAAAGAAGGAGGCAAAAAAGAGAAAGAATAGCAGGAAGAGAAAGAAGAGCAGAAGGAGAAAGAAGGAGGCAGAAAAGAGAGAAGCGCATGAAGAAAAGGAGGCAAAAAAGAGGAAGAATAGCAGGAAGAGAAAGAAGAGCAGAAGGAGAAAGAAGGAGGCAGAAAAGAGAGAAGGCATGAAGAAAAGAAGGAGGCAAAAAAGAGGAAGAATAGCAGGAAGAGAAAGAAGAGCAGAAGGAGAAAGAAGGAGGCAGAAAAGAGAGAAGCGCATGAAGAAAAGACGGCAACAAAGAGGAAGAATAGCAGAAAGAGAAAGAAGAGCAGAAAGGAAAATAAGGAAGCAAAACGAGAAAGAATAGCATAAAAGAAAGAAGAGCGTGAAGAGAAAGAAGGAGGCAGAAAGAGAAAAAATAACAGGAAAGAGAGAAGAGAATGAAGAGAAAGAAGGAGGCAGAAAGAGAAAGAATAACTGGAAGAGAAAGAAGAGCAGAAAGGGAAAGAAGGAGCAAAAAGGGAAAGAAGGGTGCAGAAAGAGAGAGAATAACGGAAAAGAGAGAATAGCACGAAGAGAAAGAAGGATGCAGAAAGATAAAGAATAACAGGAAGAGAAAAAGAGCAGAAAGAGAAAGGAGGCAAGAGAGAGAAGAGAATGAAGAAAGAGAAGGGGGTAGAAAGAGAAAGAATAACAAGAAGAGAATGAAGAGCAGAAAGGAAAGTAAGGGGGGCAGAAAGAGAAAGAACATGAAGAGTAAGAAGAAGGCAGAAAGGGAAATAATATCAGGAATAGAAGAAGCAGTGCAAGAGCAGAAAGATAAAGAAGATGCCCGAGAAGGGGAAGAGGGGGAGCAGATGAAGTTCCTGAATGCGAACGGAGGAGGCAGAACATCTGCTCAGACTAACGAGGTCGCCTGCGATCCATACAGAA
Source organism: Ryuthela nishihirai (assembly GCA_038380435.1). Classification (NCBI taxonomy): domain Eukaryota; kingdom Metazoa; phylum Arthropoda; class Arachnida; order Araneae; family Heptathelidae; genus Ryuthela; species Ryuthela nishihirai. Next base: position 149,467 of record JAWZYU010000388.1, on the reverse strand, counting down.
CTGAAGTCGGCCATTTCCAATGCAAAGACAAGAAGAAGATGAGAGCCAGAGGAAAACCGTTTTCTGATGACAGAGAGAACTGTTGGGATTGCCGATGTCCTCCTGTCTTTGGGAGATAGGCAGTAAAATACGAGTTTATATCTCCCGGGCTGATATACAACGGCCATTCAGAACACTTCAACGGAAAGGGAGAGGGCTTCTCTCTGGAAGGCTCTGCTGATAATGCGTGCGTATCCGAACGAAACAAATAAAAAAAAATGATAAAAATGGGAGGAGATGAAAGATATCTGAAAACTTAAAGTTTGTTTCTTTATTTTTGTTGCCTTACATGAACTCGAAACTTGAAATTATTGTTTGTTTAATAGTTAAAAATATCAATAACTAAAACTCGGTGCAGAGACTGGTGAGTCCAAAGGATAGAAGGATCGTGATTTAATGTTCAGGGATTCCAGACTCCACTGTCTGTAGGTTCATATTTTCATCGTAATCGGCATCTTGCCCACGTGACAATTCGGAAAATGTTTTCATCGCAATCGGCACCCTGCTCTCGTGACAATTGGGACAATATTTTCATCCTAATCGGCACCCTGCTCACGTGACAATTCGGAAAATGTTTTCATCGCAATCGGCACCCTGCTCTCGTGACAATTGGGACAATATTTTCATCCTAATCGGCACCCTGCTCACGTGACAATTCGGAAAATGTTTTCATCATAATCGGCACCCTGCTCTCGTGACAATTGGGACAATATTTTCATCCTAATCGGCACCCTGCTCACGTGACAATTCGGAAAATGTTTTCATCGTAATCGGCACCCTGCTCTCGTGACAATTGGGACAATATTTTCATCCTAATCGGCACCCTGCTCACGTGACAATTCGGAAAATGTTCTCATCGCAATCGGCACCCTGCTCTCGTGACAATTGGGACAATATTTTCATCCTAATCGGCACCCTGCTCACGTGACAATTCGGAAAATGTTTTCATCATAATCGGCACCCTGCTCTCGTGACAATTGGGACAATATTTTCATCCTAATCGGCACCCTGCTCACGTGACAATTCGGAAAATGTTTTCATCGTAATCGGCACCCTGCTCTCGTGACAATTGGGACAATATTTTCATCCTAATCGGCACCCTGCTCACGTGACAATTCGGAAAATGTTTTCATCATAATCGGCACCCTGCTCTCGTGACAATTGGGACAATATTTTCATCCTAATCGGCACCCTGCTCACGTGACAATTCGGAAAATGTTCTCATCGCAATCGGCACCCTGCTCTCGTGACAATTGGGACAATATTTTCATCCTAATCGGCACCCTGCTCACGTGACAATTCGGAAAATGTTTTCATCATAATCGGCACCCTGCTCTCGTGACAATTGGGACAATATTTTCATCCTAATCGGCACCCTGCTCACGTGACAATTCGGAAAATGTTTTCATCGTAATCGGCACCCTGCTCTCGTGACAATTGGGACAATATTTTCATCCTAATCGGCACCCTGCTCACGTGACAATTCGGAAAATGTTTTCATCATAATCGGCACCCTGCTCTCGTGACAATTGGAACAATATTTTCATCCTAATCGGCACCCTGCTCACGTGACAATTCGGAAAATGTTCTCATCGCAATCGGCACCCTGCTCTCGTGACAATTGGGACAATATTTTCATCCTAATCGGCACCCTGCTCACGTGACAATTCGGAAAATGTTTTCATCATAATCGGCACCCTGCTCTCGTGACAATTGGGACAATATTTTCATCCTAATCGGCACCCTGCTCACGTGACAATTCGGAAAATGTTTTCATCGTAATCGGCACCCTGTTCTCGTGACAATTGGGACAATATTTTCATCCTAATCGGCACCCTGCTCTCGTGACAATATTTTCATCGTAATCGGCACCCTGCTCTCGTGAGTTTCTGCACCTTCCTTCCGGGGATATACCCTTTCAATTGGGACATTATTTTCATCGTAATCGGGACTCTGCCCATGTGACAACTGCGACACCTATGGGCTTGAAAAAGCCTGCATCAGTAAAAAACATGTATATCTGTGGGATGGTTGTGCTGTTTCACCTCTGAGCGGCACTTTTTTTGCACACCATGAGCTAAATGGCCAGGTCACAAGGACCCCGAAGGCTCAGAGAAGGTTGGGGGAGGGGACCCACTGGAATAGCTGTTGGGAGACAGATGGTAGCCTCCCGTCAACGCCATCCAGCGTGTTCCTTAACGTTGGGTTGTTTCACCTCTGAGCGGCACTTTTTTGCACACCACGGGCTAAATGGCCAGGTCACATGGACCACGAAGGCTCAGAGAAGGTTGGGGGAGGGGACCCACTGGAACAGCTGTTGGGAGGCAGATGGTAGCCTCCCGTCAAGGCCATCCAGCGTGTTCTTTAACGTTGGGTTGTTTTACCTCTGAGCGACACTTTTTTGCACACCTTGGGCTAAATGGCCAGGTCTCATGGACCCCGAAGGCTCAGAGAAGGTTGGGGGAGGGGACCCACTGGAACAGCTGTTGGGAGGCAGATGGTAGCTTCCCGTCAAGGCCATCCAGCGTGTTCTTTAACGTTGGGTTGTTTTACCTCTGAGCGACACTTTTTTGCACACCTTGGGCTAAATAGCCAGGTCACATGGACCCCGAAGGCTCAGAGAAGGTTGGGGGAGGGGACCCACTGGAACAGCTGTTGGGAAGCAGATGGTAGCCTCCCGTCAAGGCCATCCAGCGTGTTCTTTAACGTGCACAGGGTATAGTTCTCCAACATACGAGACCACGGCTTAACGTCCCATCCAATGGACAGCGGCCTTTCCAAGCCCATCGGTGTCCCCTACTTACCGTGGGCAGGGCGGGGAGTTTTGCGGAGATAAGTCTAAACGCTGACCCAGCTGGGACTCGAACATGGGAACTACAGGTTACGAGCCTGGCGCTCTACCGAGTGAGCCACCTCCGCCCCTCTATGGGTACGGTATTTACGCTCTGTCTTTAATCTTAATGCATTAACAATTTTTTTTTTAATTTAATTCAAATTTATTTCACACTTTTGATACGTTACAAACATGTAATTTAAAACTTATAATAACAAAAGGAACAAATGTTTTTCTTTTCCAAAGTAAACAGAAAATTTTAAAAGTGTAAAATTCAAAACTCCACATTAGCCAAAGCTCGTTTGTGGAGATATTAGATTAAGAAAACATAAAATATTGTAAACCAACACTACCAACATATTTCACACTGACATTTTTAACCCTCGTTAACATTATGAGTCAAAATGTGTATTTAGACACTATAATCATGCAAGGAATGGGGAGGGGGTGACTCAGCCGGTAGCGCGCCAGGCTCGTAATCTGTAGTTCCCAGGTTCGAGTTCCAGCTGGGTCAGCGTTGAGATTCATCTCCGCAAAATTCCCCGCCCTGCCCACGGTCAGTAGGGGACACCGATGGGCTTGGAAAGGCCGCCGTCCGTCGGATGGGAGGTTAAGCCGGGGCCCCGTGTTCACGTTAAAGAACAGGTTGGATGGCCTTGACGGGAAACTACCATCAGTCTCCCAACAGAGCTTCCAGTGGGTCTCCTCCCCCAACCTTCTCTGAGCCTTCGGGATCCTTGTGACCTGGTCATTTAGCCCATGGTGTGCAAAAAAGTGCCGCTCAGAGGTAAAACAACCCAAGTTAAAGAACACGCTGGATGGCCTTGACGGAAGGATACCATCTGTCTCCCAACAGCTATTCCAGTGGGTCCCCTCCCCCAACCTTCTCTGAGCCTTCGGGGTCCTTGTTACCTGGCCATTTAGTCCATGGTGTGCAAAAAAGTACCGCTCAGAGGTAAAATAACCCAACATTAAAGAACACGCTGGATGGCCTTGACGGGAGGCTACCATCTGTCTCCCAACAGAGATTCCAGTGGGTCCCCTCCCCCAACCTTCTCTGAGCCTTCGGGGTCCATGTGACCTGGCCATTTAGCCCATGGTGTGCAAAAAAGTGCCGCTCAGAAGTAAAACAACCCAACGTTAAAGAACACGCTGGATGGCCTTGACGGGAAGCTACCATCTGTATCCCAACAGCTGTTCCTGTGAGCCTCCTCCTCCAACCTTCTCTGAGCTTTCGGGATCCTTGTGACCTGGCCATTTAGCCCATGGTGTGCAAAAAAGTCCCGCTCAGAGGCAAAAACAACACAACCCATTCTTGTACATTTAATAAACACTCTGCTGTTAATTTTACATTTCCCGTACAATCAAAAAACTACCTATGATAAGAAGTTTCTCAACTGTATCGGAGTAGTCCTAACGAAACACAATTGAATGACCAGTTCTAATTTCTGAAGACATTTAAATATCAATCTCCATTCTTTCAGATTCATTTCAAAGACGACTGCATCGCCTTTTAACCTCTGGGGCATTTAAATATTCACTCGCCTCGTTCTGAGCCATTTATTCCTCGAGTTTCTTAATGCTTTTGGAGCCATCAAGAGATATTTTAAACTTGATTCTGGCGGTCTGCCTTTTAGAGCGCATTAAACTTACAGCGTTTTAGGAAACTTTACGGCGCATTAATAATACGTTAATAACTTCGACAAGAGTAGTATAATCGGCGAAGCAGATTAAATTCTGTTTAATAGCTTCGTCATTGGTGTCCTGGCAATTCCTTACTGAATTGCACAGAGCAAAACTTAACGACTCAGAAATAAAATTATTCCTATTAAATTGAAATCTAGTCAGAAACGTCACATACAGGTTTCCGAAGTATCGTGACACGCCCCAAAAGGTCCTAGGAGACCCGGAAGTGACCCAAAAAGACGGTTGGTTGGTTGTTTTACCTCTGAGCGGCACTTTTTTGCACACCATGGGCTAAATGGCCAGGTCACAAGGACCCCGAAGGCTCAGAGAAGGTTGGGAGAGGGGACCCACTGGAACAGCTGTTGGGAGACAGATGGTAGCCTCCCGTCAAGGCCATCCAGCGTGTTCTTTAACGTTGGGTTGTTTTACCTCTGAGCGGCACTTTTTTGCACACAATGGGCTAAATGGCCAGGTCACATGGACCCCGAAGGCTCAGAGAACGTTGGGGGAGGGGAAGCACTGTAATAGCTGTTGGGAGACAGATGGTAGCCCCCCGTCAAGGCCATCCAGCGTGTTCTTTAACATGCACAGGGTATGTCTCTCCCGCACACGGGGCCACGGCTTAACGTCCCATCCGACGGACGGCGGCCTTTCCAAGCCCATCGGTATCCCCTACTGACCGAGGGCAGGGCGGGGAATTTTGCGGAGACAAAACTCAACGCTGACCCAGCTGGGACTCGAACCCGGGAACTACAGATTACGAGCCTGGCGCGCTACCGACTGAGCCACCCCCGCCCCCGAAGTATCATGATACGCCCCTATATCTATACTGAGTTATTTATCATTTTTTTTTATATTACGATCTTCTGGGGGGGGGGGGGGCAGAGTGGGTAGCGCATCCAGGCTCGTATTCTTCAGTTCCCAGGTTCGAGTCTCAGCTGGGTCAGCGTTGAGATTTATCTCCTTAAAATTCCCCGCCCTGCCCACGGTCAATAGGAAACACCGATGGGCTTGGGAAAGTCGATGTCTATCAGATGGGACGTTAAGCCGTGGCCCCGTGTGTGGGAGAGCCATACCCAGTGCACGCGAAGGAATACACTAGATGGTCGTGAAGAGAGACTACCATCTGTTTCCCAACAGCTGTTCCAATGGGTCTTCTGGGGCAGGGGTGGCACAGTGGGTTTCGCGCCAGGCTCGTAATCTTCAGTCCCACGTTTCAGTCCCAGCTGCGTCAACATTGAGATTTATCTCCGCAAAACTCCCCGCCCTGCCCACGGTCAGTAGCGGACACCGATGGGCTTGGAAAGGCCGCCGAACGTCGGATGGGACGTTAAGTCGTGGTTCCTTGTGCGGGAGAGCCGTACCCTGTGCACGTTAAAGAACACGCTGGATGGCCTTGACGTGAGGCTACCATCTATCTCCCAACAGCTGTTCCAGTGGGTCCCCTCCCCCAACCTTCTCTGAGCCTTCGGGGTCCATGTGACCTGGCCATTTAGCCCATGGTGTGCAAAAAATTGCCGCTCAGAGGTAAAACAACCCAACGTTAAAGAACACGCTGGATGACCTTGACGGGATTCTACCATCTGTCTCCCAACAGCTGTTCCAGTGTGTCCCCTCCCCCAACCTTCTCTGAGCCTTCGGGGTCCTTGTGACCTGGTCATTTAGCCCATGGTGTGCAAAAAAGTGCAGCTAAGATCTTACACAACAGTGATCGATCATCAGGAAATTAAAACAGCTAATGTAAAGAGAATTGTGAAGAAATTCTACTCTTATTTTGACATGTTCTGTCAGTTGCTATAGTTACGAAAAAAAAAAAAGGCTGTCGATAAGTTTATATTTTACTCCTTATAAAAAAATACTGAAGCTTTGAGCAAAAAAAAAATTCTTAAAAAAATTTATTTAGGGCTTTACGTTAACGATAAATCTTTCGTCCCATGGATTGGAATGAAAAATGGTTGTCAGTTATGCTAATGACCAACAATCCGGGGCGGGGATGGCTCAGTCGGTAGCGCGCCAGGCTCGTAATCTGTAGTTCCCAGGTTCGAGTCCCAGCTGGGTCAGCGTTGAGATTTATCTCCGCAAAATTCCCCGCCCTGCCCATGGTCAGTAGGGGACACCGATGGGCTTGGAAAGGCAGCCGTCTGTCGGATTGAACGTTAAGCCGTGGCCCCGTGTACGGGAGAGCCATACCCTGTGCACGTTAAAAAAACACCCTGGATGGCCTTGACGGGAGGCTACCATCTGTCTCCCAACAGCTGTTCCAGTGGGTCCCCTCCCACAACCTTCTCTGAGCCTTCAGAGTCCTTGTGACCTGGCCATTTAGCCCATGGTGTGCAAAAAGTGCCGCTCAGAGAATTGGATTGGATTGTTTTACCTCTGAGTGGCACTTTTTTGCACACCATGCGCTAAATGGCCAGGTCACAAGAACCCCGAAGACTCAGAGAAGGTTGGGGGAGGGGACCCACTGGAACAGCTGTTAGGAGACAGATGGTATCCTCCCGTCAAGGCCATCCAGCGTGTTCTTTAACGTGCACAGGGTATGGCTCTCCCGCACACGGGACCACGGCTTAACGTCCCATCCGACGGACGGCGGCCTTTCCAAGCCCATCGGTGTCCCCTATTGACCGTGGGCAGAGCGGGAAGTTTTGCGGAGATAAATCTCAACGCTGGTCCAGCTGGGACTCGAACCTGGCAACTACAGATTGCGAGCCTGGCGCGCTACCGACTGAGCCACCCCCGCCCCACCGCTAAGAGGTAAAACAACCCAACGTTAAAGAACACGCTGGATGGCCTTGACGGGAGACTACCATCTGTCTCCAACAGCTGTTCCAGTGGGTCCTCTCTCCCAACCTTCTCTGAGCCTTCGGGGTCCTTGTGACCTGGCCATTTAGCCCATTGTGTGCAAAAAAGTGCCGCTCAGAGGTAAAACAACCCAGCTCAACAACCAACAATCCGATTTTTAGGACCAAAAATGTTTTCACAAAGTGTAAATATTTCAAGATTTATGGTCCATTTCATCACGTGACCACCGTTTTAAACAATGAATTTACAAGAGACATCGATTACGGTAAAAAAATTTCTTATCTCTACCATACAAAAAAAAATGCAAAAAAAAAAACTTAATAGAAAAAACATCAGTGGTTTTTTTTTTTAATGCGCATAAACTCATTACTCCAACTTACCAAAAAATCGACTCTAACATTGTTTGGATGCTTGTTTTAACTGTAAGGTAAAATATTCTCCCCAAAAACGCTATTAACGCTTTTTGATATTGAAGTTCCGCTCTTCTGATGAATTATGACACAAAATACTTAACTTGTGTCAAAAATGTTCGTCTTCTGTGACCCAAGAAAAAGTTTTTTTCCGAAAAAGCCCATCTGGTAATCGCCTGGGAACCAAGATTCGAAAAAATGGCCCCAAGATTCGAAAAAATGGCCTCTGATTTGTGTAGTGACCAAACATATCAGGCCAAAATTCTACCCGTTAGTAATTCTGGCAGACAGAACTGGCAGAGCGCCATGATGCTACTCGACTGTGAGAAGATGCGGATGTTTCAGCCTCCAACGATCCATCCATCACCAATTCTGTGCACGCACACCATCCACGCCTCCATTAGCGGCTCATTGATCTGTGGCTGCTCTTAATGGACCTTTGTGTCCCAACACCCCGACCACTGGTTGACTCTGCGGATCCGTCGTCTCGTGAATGCTGTTAGGTAGGAAAGACCACTGTTCATAAATGCACGAGGCTGAGGTCTCTGAATATGTAGTTGAAAGGTTAAAATAGTAATAAGGAAGTGTGATCATCTCTGGAGGTTTTGGAATCCGGAGGAAATGTGGCTTCTAGGCGAATGTGGATGCAGCGCACGGTGATTTTAATGATCCTGTGGTGTTATGTAAAGTTGCAGTCTGCTAGAAAGTCGGAATGTTTCCTGATGTTCTGCAGTTTTGGGAATGTGTTTGTTTTCATCTCTCATAGGGTTGTTTTTGTTCTGAGTTTAATGTGTTGGATGGAACATGTTGATGTTGAGGATTATGGGTGCGGTAGGATGGGGAGTAGCAGATGCGGTGGAGCTAGAATAAAAGGGGATGGGAGATCGAGTTAGAATGAAGGAGGGTGGGTGGGGAGAACGAGCGGGAATGAAGGAGAGTGAGAGTAGAGGTGAAATAAAGGATTGATGGGGGAGGAAGAGTCTGAATAAAAGGAGATGGGAGAGCAAGCCGAAATAAAAAGGGGAGGAAGATTGAGCTGAAATAAAGGAGTGAGGGAGAGACCAATGCATAATAAAGGTGGGAGGGGAGAGTCGAGCCCCGTAATAAAGGAAGGAGGGGTCGGGTTGGGTTATTTTACCTCTGAGCGGCACTTTTTTTGCACACCATGGGCTAAATGGCCAGGTCACATGGACCCCAAAGGCTCAGAGAAGGTTGGGGGAGGGGACCCACTGGAACAGCTCTTGGGAGACAGATGGTAGCCTCCCGTCAAGGCCATCCAGCGTGTTCTTTAACGTTGGGTTGTTTTACCTCTGAGCTGCACTTTTTTTGCACACCATGGGCTAAATGGCCAGGTCACATGGACCCCAAAGGCTCAGAGAAGGTTGGGGGAGGGGACCCACTGGAACAGCTGTTGGGAGACAGATGGTAGGATCCCGTCAAGGCCATCCAGCGTGTTCTTTAACGTTGGGTTGTTTTACCTCTGAGCGGCACTTTTCTTGCACACCATGGGCTAAATGGCCAGGTCACATGGACCCCGAAGGCTCAGATAAGGTTGGGGGTAAGGTCCACTGGAACGGCTGTTGGAAGACAGATGGTAGCCTCCTGTCAAGGCCATCCAGCGTGTTCTTTAACGTTGGGTTGTTTTACCTCTGAGAGGCACTTTTTTGCACACCATGCGCTAAATGGCCAGGTCACATGGACCCCGAAGGCTCAGAGAAGGTTGGGGGAGGGGACCCACTGCAACAGCTGTTGGGAGACAGATGGTAGCCTCCCGTCAAGGCCATCCAGCGTGTTCTTTAACGTTGGGTTGTTTTACCTCTGAGCGGCACTTTTTTTGCACACCATGGGCTAAATGGCCAGGTCACAAGGACCAAGAAGGCTCAGATAAGGTTGGGAGTAAGGTCCACTGGAACGGCTGTTAGGAGACAGATGGTATCCTCCCGTCAAGGCCATCCAGTGTGTTCTTTAACGTGCACAGGGAATGGCTCTCCCGCACACGGGGCCACTGTTTAACATCCCATCCGTCGGACGGCGGTCTTCCCAAGCCGATCAGTGTCCTTTGCTGTCGTGCGGAGGGAGTTTTGCGGAGATAAATCTCAATGCTGACCAATGTGGGACTCGAACCTGGGAACTGCAGATTTCGAGCCTGGCGCGCTACCGACTGAGCCATCCTTTGTCTGTTTTTTCAGATGCGGTTTTCGCTTAAGTTTTCTACATTTAATGACGTCGCACGTCGATAGAGTGCGTGAAACTGTTCTGCAATAGATTAATGACAAATCGTCCGTTACCTTTTGGGGCGGGGGTAGCTCAGTCGGTAGCGCGCCAGGCTCGTAATCTGTAGTTCCCAGGTTCGAGTCCCAGCTGGGTCAGCGTTCAGATTTATCTCCGCAAAATTCCCCGCCCTGCCCACGGTCAGTAGGGGACACCGATCGGCTTGGAAAGACCGCCGTCCGTCGGATGGGACGTTAAGCCGTGGCCCCGTGTGTGGGAGAGCCATACCCTGTGCACGTTAAAGAACACGCTGGATGGCCTTGACGGGAGGCTACTATCTGTCTCCCAACAGCTGTTCCAGTGGGTCCCCTCCCCCAACCTTCTCTGAGCCTTCGAGGTCCTTGTGACCTGGCCATTTAGCCCATGGTGTGCAAAAAAGTGCCGCTCAGAGGTAAAAGAACCCAACGTTAAAGAACACACTGGATGGCCTTGACGGGAGGCTACTATCTGTTTCCCAACAGCTGTTCCAGTGGGTCCCCTCCCCCAACCTTCTCTGAGCCTTCGAGGTCCTTGTGACCTGGCCATTTAGCCCATGGTGTGCAAAAAAGTTCCGCTCAGTGGTAAAAGAACCCAACGTTAAAGAACACACTGGATGGCCTTGACGGGAGGCTACTATCTGTCTCCCAACAGCTGTTCCAGTGGGTCCCCTCCCCCAACCTTCTCTGAGCCTTCGAGGTCCTTGTGACCTGGCCATTTAGCCCATGGTGTGCAAAAAAGTGCCGCTCAGTGGTAAAAGAACCCAACGTTAAAGAACACACTGGATGGCCTTGACGGGAGGCTACTATCTGTCTCCCAACAGCTGTTCCAGTGGGTCCTCTCCCCCAACCTTCTCTGAGCCTTCGAGGTCCTTGTGACCTGGCTATTTAGCCCATGGTGTGCAAAAAAGTGCCGCTCAGAGGTGAAATCAACCCAACCCGTTACCTTTTTTTGTATGGCGATTTGTATTCCTTTAACAAGATTCCGAATTTTTAATTTAGGTTTTCTCACTAACAATTTTTTTTTTTCCTGGGGGATTTTCTTTAAAGTCGATCACGCGCAGAGCATAGCTAGCCGTAGTTGCGAATAAAGGTATCTGGTGCCTTTAGCCGCCAAAGGATCTGAGAGGCCCCCCGGGGTCTGGGAGTGGGGGTATTTGAGTCATTCTTAAAAAAACATTTCCAACTTAGGAATGGAAAAAAATGCATGCAGCAGGTTAAATAAACTAAATCAGCACGTATCCAAGATTTAGTTCGGAGCGGGGCTCCAACCAATATTCAATTTCAGGGTAGGTCCCAGAACTGAGTTTGAGGGGAGGTTCTAGAATGGGGTTTAGGGGGACGTCCCAGAATTCAGTATGGGGGGAGGTCCGAGAATTCAGTTTAGGAGGAGGTTCGAGAATTCAGTTTAAGAGGAGGTCCGAGAATTCAGTTTAGGAGGAGGTCCGAGAATTCAGTTTCGGGGAGGCCCTAGAATAGGGTTTAGGGGGAGTTCGGAGAATTCAGTTTAGGGGAGGATCCAAGAATTGAGTTTCGGGGAGGTCCGAGAATGGAGTTTAGGGGGAGGTCCGAGAATGGAGTTTAGGGGGAGGTCCGAGAATGGAGTTTAGGTGGAGGTCCGATAATGGAGTATAGGTGGAGGTCCGAGAATGGAGTTTAGGGGGAAGTCCGAGAATGGAGTTTAGGCGGAGGTCCGAGAATTCAGTTTAGGAGGAGGTCCGATAATTGAGTTTTGGTGAGGTCCGAGAATGGAGTTTAGGGGGAAGTCCGAGAATGGATTTTAGGGGGAGGTCCAAGAATCGAGTTTAGGGGGAGGTCCGAGAATCGAGTTTAGGGGGAGGTCCGAGAATCGAATTTCGGGGGGAGGTTCGGGAATCGAGTTTCGGAGGAGGTCCGATAATGGAGTTTAGGTGGAGGTCCGAGAATGGATTTTAGGGGGACGTCCGAGAATCGAGTTTAGGGGGAGGTCCGAGAATCGAGTTTACGGGGAGGTCCGAGAATCGAGTTTCGGGGGGAGGTTCGAGAATCGAATTTCGGAGGAGGTCCGAGAATCGAGTTTAAGGGGAGGTCCGAGAATCGAGTTTCGGGGGGAGGTTCGGGAATCGAGTTTCGGAGGAGGTCCGAGAATCGAGTTTAGGGGGAGGTCCGAGAATCGAGTTTCGGGGGGAGGTTCGGGAATAGAGTTTCGGAGGAGGTCCAATAATGGAGTTTATGTGGAGGTCCGAGAGTGGATTTTAGGGGGAGGTCCGAGAATCGAGTTTAGGGGGAGGTCCGAGAATCGAGTTTCGATGGGAGGTCCGAGAATCGAGTTTAGGGGGAGGTCCGAGAATCGAGTTTCGGGGGGAGGTTCGGGAATCGAGTTTCGGAGGAGGTCCGAGAATCGAGTTTAGGGGGAGGTCTGAGAATCGAGTTTCGGGGGGAGGTTCGGGAATCGAGTTTCGGAGGAGGTCCGATAATGGAGTTTAGATGGAGGTCCGAGACTGGAGTTTAGTGGGAGGTCCAGTAATGGAGTTTAGGTGGAGGTCCGAGAATGGAGTTTAGGGGAAGGTCCGAGAATCGAGTTTAGGGGGAGATCCGAGAATCGAGTTTAGGGGGGAGGTTCGTGAATCGAGTTTCGGAGGAGGTCCGAGAATCGAGTTTAGGGGGAGGTCCGAGAATCGAGTTTAGGGGGAGGTCCGAGAATCGAGTTTAGGGGGAAGTCCGAGAATGGATTTTAGGGGGAGGTCCGAGAATCGAGTTTAGGGGGAGGTCCGAGAATCGAGTTTCGGGGGGAGGTTCGAGAATCGAGTTTCAGAGGAGGTACGATAATGGAGTTTAGGTGGAGGTCCGAGAATGGAGTTTAGGGGGAGGTCCGAGAATCGAGTTTAAGTGGAGGTCAGAGAATGGGATTTAGGGGGAAGTCCGAGAATCGAGTTTCGGGGGGAGGTTCGTGAATCGAGTTTCGGAGGAGGTCCGAGAATCGAGTTTAGGGGGAGGTCCGAGAATCGAGTTTCGGTGGGAGGTTCGGAAATCGAGTTTCGGAGGAGGTCCGAGAATCGAGTTTATGTGGAGGTCTGAGAATCGAGTTTAGGGGGAGATCCGAGAATCGAGTTTCGGAGGAGGTCCGAGAATCGAGTTTAGGGGGAGGTCCGAGAATCGAGTTTCGGGGGGAGGTTCGGGAATCGAGTTTCGGAGGAGGTCCGATAATGGAGTTTATGTGGAGGTCCGAGAATGGATTTTAGGGGGAGGTCCGAGAATCGAGTTTAGGGGGAGATCCGAGAATCGAGTTTAGGGGGAGGTCCGAGAATCGAGTTTAGGGGGAGGTCCGAGAATCGAGTTTACGGGGAGGTCCGAGAATCGAGTTTACGGGGAGGTCCGAGAATCGAGTTTCGGGGGGAGGTTCTCCAATCGAGTTTCGGGGGGATTTCGAGAATCGAGTTTCGGAGGAGGTCCGAGAATCGAGTTTCGGGGGGAGGTTCGGGAATCGAGTTTCGGAGGAGGTCCGATAATGGAGTTTAGATGGATGTCCGAGAATGGAGTTTAGGGGGAGGTCCGATAATAGAGTTTAGGGGTAAGTCCGAGAATGGAGTTTAGGCGGAGGTCCGAGAATTCAGTTTAGGAGGAGGTCCGAGAATTCAGTTTTGGTGGAGGTCCGAGAATGGAGTTTAGGGGGAAGTCCGAGAATGGATTTTAGGGGGAGGTCCAAGAATCGAGTTTAGGGGGAGGTCCGAGAATCGAGTTTAGGGGGAGGTCCGAGAATCAAGTTTCGGGGTGAGGTTCAGGAATCGAGTTTCGGAGGAGGTCCGATAATGGAGTTTAGGTGGAGGTCCGAGAATGGAATTTAGGGGGACGTCCGAGAATCGAGTTTAGGGGGAGGTCCGAGAATCGAGTTTACGGGGAGGTCCGAGAATCGAGTTTACGGGGAGGTCCGAGAATCGAGTTTCGGGGGGAGGTTCGAGAATCGAGTTTCGGAGGAGGTCCGAGAATCGAGTTTCGGGGGGAGGTTCGGGAATCGAGTTTCGGAGGAGGTCCGAGAATCGAGTTTAGGGAGAGGTCCGAGAATCGAGTTTCGGGGGAGGTTCGGGAATAGAGTTTCGGAGGAGGTCCGATAATGGAGTTTATGTGGAGGTCCGAGAGTGGATTTTAGGGGGAGGTCCGAGAATCGAGATTCGATGGGAGGTTCGAGAATCGAGTTTGGGAGGAGGTCCGAGAATCGAGTTTAGGGGGAGGTCCGAGAATCGAGTTTCGGGGGGAGGTTCGGGAATCGAGTTTCGGAGGAGGTCTGAGAATCGAGTTTAGGGGGAGGTCTGAGAATCGAGTTTCGGGGGGAGGTTCGGGAATCGAGTTTCGGAGGAGGTCCGATAATGGAGTTTAGATGGAGGTCCGAGAATGGAGTTTAGGGGGAGGTCCGATAATGGAGTTTAAGTGGAGGTCCGAGAATGGAGTTTAGGGGGAGGTCCGAGAATCGAGTTTAGGGGGAGGTCCGAGAATCGAGTTTAGGGGGAGGTCCGAGAATCGAGTTTAGGGGGGAGGTTCGTGAATCGAGTTTCGGAGGAGGTCCGAGAATCGAGTTTAGGGGGAGGTCCGAGAATCGAGTTTAGGGGGAAGTCCGAGAATGGATTTTAGGGGGAGGTCCGAGAATCGAGTTTAGGGGGAGGTCCGAGAATCGAGTTTAGGGGGAGGTCCGAGAATCGAGTTTCGGGGGGAGGTTCGAGAATCGAGTTTCAGAGGAGGTACGATAATGGAGTTTAGGTGGAGGTCCGATAATGGAGTTTAAGTGGAGGTCAGAGAATGGAGTTTAGGGGGAGGTCCGATAATGGAGTTTAAGTGGAGGTCAGAGAATGGAGTTAAGGGTTAGGTCCAAGAATCGAGTTTAGGGGGAGGTCCGAGAATCGAGTTTCGGGGGGAGGTTCGTGAATCGAGTTTCGGAGGAGGTCCGAGAATCGAGTTTAGGGGGAGGTCCGAGAATCGAGTTTCTGGGGAGGTTCCGGAATCGAGTTTTGGAGGAGGTCCGAGAATCGAGTTTATGTGGAGGTCTGAGAATCGAGTTTAGGGGGAGATCCGAGAATCGAGTTTCGGAGGAGTTCCGAGAATCGAGTTTAGGGGGAGGTCCGAGAATCGAGTTTCGGGGGGAGGTTCGGGAATCGAGTTTCGGAGGAGGTCCGATAATGGAGTTTATGTGGAGGTCCGAGAATGGATTTTAGGGGGAGGTTTGAGAATCGAGTTTAGGGGGAGGTCCGACAATCGAGTTTAGGGGGAGGTCCGAGAATCGAGTTTACGGGGAGGGCCGAGAATCGAGTTTCGGGGGGATTTCGAGAATCGAGTTTCGGAGGAGGTCCGAGAATCGAGTTTCGGGGGGAGGTTCGGGAAGCGAGTTTCGGAGGAGGTCCGATAATGGAGTTTAGATGGAGGTCCGATACTGGAGTTTAGGGGGAGGTCCGATAATGGAGTTCAGGTGGAGGTCCGAGAATGGAGTTTAGGGGGAAGTCCGAGAATGGATTTTAGGGGGAAGTCCGAGAATGGATTTTAGGGGGAGGTCCGAGAATCGAGTTTAGGGGGAGGTCCGAGAATCGAGTTTAGGGGGAGGTCCGAGAATCGAGTTTCGGGGGGAGGTTCGAGAATCGAGTTTCAGAGGAGGTCCGATAATGGAGTTTAGGTGGAGGTCCGAGAATGGAGTTTAGGGGGAGGTCCGATAATAGAGTTTAAGTGGAGGTCCGAGAATGATGTTTAGGGGGAGGTCCGAGAATCGAGTTTAGGGGGAGGTCCGAGAATCGAGTTTCGGGGGGAGGTTCGTGAATCGAGTTTCGGAGGAGGTCCGAGAATCGAGTTTAGGGGGAGGTCCGAGAATGGATTTCAGGGGGAAGTCCGAGAATCGAGTTTAGGGGGAGGTCCGAGAATCGAGTTTCGGGGGGAGGTTCGAGAATCGAGTTTCAGAGGAGGTCCGATAATGGAGTTTAGGTGGAGGTCCGAGAATGGAGTTTAGGGGGAGGTCCGATAATGGAGTTTAAGTGGAGGTCCGAGAATCGAGTTTAGGGGGAGGTCCGAGAATCGAGTTTCGGGGGGTGGTTCGGGAATCGAGTTTCGGAGGAGGTCCGAGAATCGAGTTTACGTGGAGGTCTGAGAATCGAGTTTAGGGGGAGATCCGAGAATCGAGTTTCGGGGGGAGGTTCGAGAATCGAGTTTCGGAGGAGGTCCGATAATGGAGTTTAGGTGGAGGTCCGAGAATGGATTTTACGGGGAGGTCCGAGAATCGATTTTAGGGGGAGGTCCGAGAATCGATTTTAGGGGGAGGTCCGAGAATCGAGTTTAGGGGGAGGTCCGAGAATCGAGTTTAGGGGGAGGTCAGAGAATCGAGTTTACGTGGAGGTCTGAGAATTGGGTTTCGGGGAGGTCCTAGAATGGAATTTAGGGATAGGTCTGAGAACTGAGTTTGGGGGGGGAAGTCCGAGAATTGAGTTTTGGGGAGGTCCGAGAATTCAGTTTTGGGGAGGTCCGAGAATGGAGTTTAGGTGGAAGTCCGAGAATGGAGTTTAGGTAGAGGTCCGAGAATGGAGTTAGGTAGAGGTCTGAGAATGGAGTTTAGGTAGAAGTCTGAGAATGGAGTTAGGTAGAGGTCTGAGAATTCAGTTTAGGTAGAGGTCCGAGAATGGAGTTTAGGTAGAGGTCCGAGAATGGAGTTTAGGTAGAGGTCCGAGAATGGAGTTTAGGTCGAGGTCTGAGAATGGAGTTTAGGTAGAGGTCCGAGAATGGAGTTAGGTAGAGGTCTGAGAATGGAGTTTAGGTAGAAGTCCGAAAATGGAGTTAGGTAGAGATCTGAGAATTCAGTTTAGGTAGAGGTCCGAGAATGGAGTTTAGGTAGAGGTCCGAGAATGGAGTTTAGGTAGAGGTCCGAGAATGGAGTTTAGGTAGAGGTCCGAGAATGGAGTTTAGGTGGAAGTCCGAGAATGGAGTTTAGGTAGAGATCCGAGAATGGAGTTAGGTAGAGGTCTGAGAATGGAGTTTAGGTAGAGGTCCGAGAATGGAGTTTAGGTAGAGGTCCGAGAATGGAGTTAGCTAGAGGTCTGAGAATGGAGTTTAGGTAGAAGTCCGAGAATGGAGTTAGGTAGAGGTCTGAGAATTCAATTTAGGTAGAGGTCTGAGAATTCAATTTAGGTAGAGGTCGAAGAATGGAGTTTAGGTAGAGGTCCGAGAATGGAGTTTAGGTAGAGGTCTAAGAATTCAGTTTAGGTAGAGGTCCGAGAATGGAGTTAGGTAGAGGTCTGAGAATGGAGTTTAGGTAGATGTCCGAGAATGGAGTTAGGTAGAGGTCTGAGAATTCAATTTAAGTAGAGGTCTGAGAATGGAGTTTAGGTAGAGGTCCGAGAATGGAGTTTAGGTAGAGGTCCGAGAATGGAGTTTAGGTAGAGGTCCGAGAATGGAGTTAGGTAGAGGTCTGAGAATGGAGTTTAGGTAGAGGTCCGAGAATGGAGTTTAGGTTGGGTTGTTTTACCTCTGAGCGGCACTTTTTTGCACACCATGGGCTAAATGGCCAGGTCACATGGACCCCGAAGGCTCAGAGAAGGTTGGGGGAGGGGATCCACTGGAACAGCTGTTGGGAGACAGATAGTAGCATCCCGTCAAGGCCATCCAGCGTGTTCTTTAACGTGCACAGGGTATGGCTCTCCCGCACACGGGGCCACGGCTTAACGTCCCATCCGACGGACGGCGGCCTTTCCAAGACCCATCGGTGTCCCCTACTGACCGTGGGCAGGGCGGGGAATTTTGCGGAGATAAATCTCAACGCTGACCCAGCTGGGACTCGAACCTGGGAACTACAGATTACGAGCCTGGCGCGCTACCGACTGAGCCACCCCCGCCCCTGGAGTTTAGGTAGAAGTCCAAGAATGGAGTTAGGTAGAGGTCTGAGAATTTAGTTTAGGAGGAGGTCCGAGAATTCAGTTTTGGGGAGGTCCTAGAATGGAATTTAGGGGGAGGTCCGAGAATTAATTTAAGGGTGAGCTCCTAGAATTCAGTTTAGGGGAGGTCCTAGAATTCAGTTTCAGGTAAGGTCCAAGAATTGAGTTTCAGGGGAGGTCCTACAATTCAGTTTAGGGGGAGGTCCGAGAATTCAGTTTAGGGAGAGGTCCGAGAATTCAGTTTAGGGAGAGGTCCGAGAATTCAGTTTAGGGAGAGGTCCGAGAATTCAGTTTGGGGGAGGTCCGAGAATTCAGTTTAGGGGGAGGTCCGAGAATTCAGTTTAGGGGAGGTCCGAGAATTCAGTTTAGGAGGAGGTCCGAGAATTCAGTTTAGGGGGAGGTCCGAGAATTCAGTTTAGGGTGAGCTCCTAGAATTCAGTTTAGGGGAGGTCCTAGAATTCAGTTTCAGGTAAGGTCCAAGAATTGAGTTTCAGGGGAGATCCTAGAATTTAGTTTAGGGGGAGGTCCGAGAATTCAGTTTGCGGGGAGGCCCTAGAATTCAGTTTCGGGGGGGGGGTCCAAGAATTCAGTTTCAGGGGAGTTTCGAGAATTGAGTTTAGGAGGAGGTTCGAGAATTCAGTTTAGGGGAAGGTCTGATAATTGAGTTTCGGAGAGATACTAGAAATAAGTTTCGGTGGAGGTCCTAGACTTGAATTTCAGGGGAAGTCCGAGAATTTGGTTTTCAGGGGACGTCGGAGAATTTGGTTTGGAGGGGGACATCCGAAAATTTGGTTTTATGTGAAGTCCGAGAATTTGGTTTTTGGAGACCTCCGAGAATTGAGTTTCGTTTATCGGGAGTCTGAGAAAAAGAGTTGAGTAAGTTTTACCAATTATGAAAATATTCAACCGACAGGAAAGATTAAAATGATATTCTACATGAAATAAAATTTTATAGTCGTTTAGTATCCTACTTTGAAAGCAACTTGACTTGCGACGGCTACCGTTTGTTGAAAGGGACATTAAACCATGTTCACTCTTCGCAGGGGGCGGGGATGACTCAGTCGGTAGCGCGCCAGGCTCGTAATCTGTAGTTCCCAGGTTAGAGTCCCAGCTGGGTCAGCGTTGAGATTTATCTCCGCAAAATTCCTCGCCCTGCCCACGGTCAGTAGGGGACACCGATGGGCTTGGAAAGACCGCCGTCCGTCGGATGGGACGTAAGCCGTGGTCCGTGTGTGGGAGAGCCATACCCTGTGCACGTTAAAGAACACGCTGGATGGCCTTGATAGGAGGCTACCATCTGTATCCCAACAGCTGTTCCAGTGGGTTCCCTTCCCCAACCTTCTCTGAGCCTTTGGGGTTCATGTGACTTGGCCATTTAGCCCATGGTGTGCAAAAAAGTGGCGCTCAGAGGTAAAACAACCCAACGTTAAAGAACACGCTGGATGGCCTTGACGGGAGGCTATCATCTGTCTCCCAACAGCTGTTCCAATGGGTCCCCTCCCCCAACCTTCTCTGAGCCTTCGGGGTCCATGTGACCTGGTCATTTATCCCATGGTGTGCAAAAAAGTGCCGCTCAGAGGTAAAACAACCCAACGTTAAAGAACACGCTGGATGGCCTTGACGGGAGGCTACCATCTGTCTCCCAATAGCTGTTCCAGTGGGTCCCGTCCCCCAACCTTCTCTGAGACTTCGGGGTCCATGTGACCTGGCCATTTAGCCCATGGTGTGAAAAAAAATGCCGCTCAGAGATAAAACAACCCAACGTTAAAGAACACGCTGGATGGCCTTGACGGGAGGCTACCATCTGTCTCCCAACAGCTGTTCCAGTGGGTCCCCTCCCCCAACCTTCTCTGAGCCTTCGGGGTCCATGTGACCTGGCCATTTAGCCCATGGTGTGCAAAAACGTGCCGCTCAGAGGTAAAACAACCCAACCCTCTTCGCATTGTGAAAATACACGTTGCATGTCTTTTGAAAGGAAGCCTTCCCACCCATCTAGATATCTCTGTATTCCCCATGCATTGAATCGTAACCTATGCTATTCACAGTTGATTTATGCCATTAGATTAATAGAAACTGGTCGAATGCAGTCTGCCAGTTTTGCTTAGCCTTTTCGGAATACATTTCAGAGAGAACCATCGGTTTATGGGTTAACGTTATAAAAGGGCTATCTTTAGCTGATATCTAGTGGCTTAGGGCTGGCCTTATCCCACTTGTTAAATCTGCTTCGTAATTACCATCCGTTTGATGTAGGGACATCATCACACAGACACGAATGTACACACACTGATGTAACAGAGAGGCTGCTACACGTGCGTTATTGGATACAGATCCGTGTTTCCTCTCAGAGATGCTCAATGCTGTGTGCTAGCGTGTAATGAAGAGGAGAGATCCAAATGCTGACTGATGCTGTCATCTGAGACTTGCTCTTCGTGATGACTGATGCTCCGCTACCATCAACAAGAGAAGTCGGTGCCGCATTCATCATTTGATGAACTGATCCCACCTTCTCGTATCGCTTGCGAGAGAATTATGTTTACACGCAGGATCTATCAGATAAAGGAGCTCTCGTCCATTCTGGATGAGGAATGTGAAGTTGAAGTTTTGGAAGTGCATTCGAGGTTTATGCTGCATTAATGCCTTTGCCGTGTTTATCTAAAGCGCGGAACTTATGTATTATGATAATTCTCTCTGGGCAACAGGATCTGTCGAAATTTCGACATCTGTTTTCAAAAGGTAATAAAATAGTTACGCTTCGGAATTAAATTCTGATTTCAGTTGGTCCAGGATTTGTACATTTCAGCGACGGAATTTTATCGTGTGTCTATATGAGTGGTAATCCTTCTCTCCTAAATGGAAGTGGATTCGAAATAATACTAGTTTTAAATAGGTGTTTCACATTGTCGAATCACCATCAAATTTTAAATAGCAAAGTATTTTCTTGCCTTAAATTTTCTGTCGCGTGTTTGATGATGAAATGTTCCTGAAATTTAGGACCCTAATCTCTCAGTGTAGTGAATGTTATAATCATAAATATCAATTTTCAATTTATTTATAGGCACAATATTTAAATACATAGCTAATCCTGGGGCGGGGGTGGCTCAGTCGGTAGCGCGCCAGGCTCGTAATCTGTAGTTCCCAGGTTCGAGTCCCAGCTGGGTCAGCGTTGAGATTTATCTCCGCAAAACTCCCCGCCCTGCCTACGGTCAGTAGGGGACACCGATGGGCTTGGAAAGGCCGCCGTCCGTCGGATGGGACGTTAAGCCGTGGCCCCGTGTGCGGGAGAGCCATACCCTGTGCACGCTAAAGAACATGCTGGATGGCCTTGACGGGAGGCTACCATCTGCCTCCCAACAGCTGTTCCAGTGGGTCCCCTCCCCCAACCTTCTCTGAGCCTTCAGGTTCCATGTGACCTGGCCATTTAGCCCATGGTATGCAAAAAAGTGCCGTTCAGAGGTAAAACAACACAAAACAAACCAACCCCCAACCTTCTCTGAGCCTTCAGGGTCCTTGTAACGTGGCAATTTAGCCCATTGTGTGCAAAAAAAGTGCCGCTCAGAGGTAAAACAACCCAACGTTAAAGAACACGCTGGATGGCCTTGACGGGAGACTACCATCTGTCTCCCAACAGCTGTTCCACTGAGTCCCCTCCCCCAACTTTCTCTGAGCCTTCGGGGTCTTTGTGACCTGGCCATTTAGCCCATTGTGTGCAAAAAAGTACCGCTCAGAGATAAAACAACCCAACGTCAAAACACACGCTGGATGGCCTTGACGGGAGGCTACCATCTGTCCCCCAACAGCTGTTCCAGTGAGTCCCCTCCCCCAACTTTCTCTGAGCCTTCGGGGTCTTTGTGACCTGGCCATTTATCCCATTGTGTGCAAAAAAGTACCGATCGGAGATAAAACAACCGAAATCCTTAATTTACGAAACCAGTATATTTCATCTCAGTCCTGCAAACGCAAACACTCAAACCTTAACCACTAGGCCACACCGAGCCGGGTGCGTGATAAACAGAACGAATCGAGAACGTAAAGAGTCGATTCACTGGAATAATTCGGTTCGCCTTGTCATATGAACGCCAATAAGAGGAACAGAAGCCATACGTTGTGGTGATAAGTTTGCGCTCAGTTATCGCAACGGCTCTCAATTCAAAAGCTCTCCCCCGACTCGATGCCATGACAACAGTAGGTAATTATCAGTTAGGCGCTGGGGAAATTGTTGTCCAAATGGAATTTGCCCGGCCGACAAGTGTCGACTAATGGAATTTCCACACAGAACACATGTAAAGTCGGATCACGCGTTCGTAGGATCCAATAGATCCACTGGAGGGGAGGGATCCAATAAGAATGGCATCGCTTCTGACGGAGAGGAAGTTTTGTGGAAGTAATCCACTTCAAGTTTGGAAACATAATAATCGTTCCTTGTCTGTATTATTATGTTCTGGTTTCTGCGGGTTTTATCCAGAGATTGCATTGGGTTGTTTGACCTCTGAGCGGCACTTTTTTGTACACCATGGGTTAAATGGCCAGGTCATATGGACCCCGTAGGCTCAGAGAAGGTTGGGGGAGGGGACCCACTGGAACAGCTGTTAGGAGACAGATGGTAGTCTCCCGTCAAAGCCATCCAGCGTGTTCTTTAACGTTGGGTTGTTTTACCTCTGAGCTGCACTTTTTTGCACACCATGGGCTAAATGACCAGGTCACATGGACTCCGAAGGCTCAGAGAAGGTTGGGGGAGGGGACCCACTGGAACAGCTGTTGGGAGACAGATGGTAGCCTCCCGTCAAGGCCATCCAGCGTGTTCTTTAACGTGCACAGGGTATGGCTCTCCCGCACACGGGACCACGGCTTAACGTCCCATCCGACAGACGGTGGCCTTTCCAAGCCCATCGGTGTCCCCCTACTGACCGTGGGCAGGGCGGGGAATATTGCGGAGATAAATCTCAACGCTGACCCAGCTGGGACTCGAACCTGGGAACTACAGATTACGAGCCTGGCGCGCTACCGACTGAGCCACCCCCGCCCCAGTTTTATCCAGAGAAGCAGTTGGCTTCGCCCGCTGGCGAAACGTTAACGCTAAGAAATGGACCGAGAAATATCGATTTGTAATTTTCCTTTTTCGCCTGAAAACAAACATTACTGAACGCGTTAAAGGAAGGGACTGGAAACAAGCGAAGGTGAGGCTCGTCTGGCTCTTTTCTCAGACGAGAAAAGCGAAGTCAATGCGAAATGAACATGAATCAAAATTCATTTTTGTCTCCTGCAGATTCGCTCTCGGCAATTCCATTTCTCCATTCTGACTCTGAGTACTTTTACCTCTGAGCTATTTTTCAGAGAATGGGATAAATGGACAAATCATAAAGACCCCAAAGTTTCTGATTTCTGTTAGGTGAGGATGTTTTACCTCTGAGCGGCACTATTTGTCACACAATGGGCTAAATGGACAAGTCACAAAGACTCCAAAGTTTCTGATTTCCGTTGCGGAGGAATGTTTTACTTCTGAGCGGCACTATTTTTCACAAAATGGGCTAAATGGACAAGTCACAAAGACCCCAAAGTTTCAGATTTCCGTTTGGTGAGGATGTTTTACCTCTGAGCGGCACTGTTTGTCACACAATGGGCTAAATGGACAAGTCACAAAGACCCCAAAGTTTCAGGTTTCTGTTAGGTTGGAATGTTTTACTTCTGACTGGCACTGTCACACAATGAGCTAAATGGACAAGTCACAAAGACCCCAAAGTTCTAGATTTCCATTAAGTATGAATGTTTTACTTCTGAACGGCACTATTTGTCACACAATGGGCTAAATGGACACGTCACAAAGACCCCAAAGTTTCTGATTTCCGTCTCGAAGGAATGTTTCACCTCTGAGCGGCAATATTTTTCAAAAAATGGGCTAAATGCACAAGTCACAAAGACCCCAAAGTTTTAGATTTCCGTTAGGTGAGGATGTTTTACCTCTGAGCGGCACTATTTGTCACACAATGGGCAAAATGGACAAGTCACAAAGACCCCAAAGTTTCTGATTTCCGTTGCGCAGGAATGTTTTACCCCTGAGCGGCACTATTTTTCACAAAATGGGCTAAATGGACAAGTCACAAAGACCCCAAAATTTCAGATTTCTGTTAGGTAGGAATGTTTTACCTCTGAGCGGCACTGTCACACAATGGGCTAAATGGACAAGTCACAAAGACCCCAAAGTTTCTTATTTCCGTTGCGAAGGAATGTTTTACCTGTGAGCTGCACTATTTTTCACAAAATGGGCTAAATGCACAATTCACAAAGACCCCAAAGTTTTAGATTTCCGTTAGGTGAGGATGTTTTACCCCTGAGCGGCACTATTTTTCACAAAATGGGCTAAATGGACAAGTCACAAAGACCCCAAAATTTCAGATTTCTGTTAGGTAGGAATGTTTTACCTCTGAGCGGCACTGTCACACAATGGGCTAAATGGACAAGTCACAAAGACCCCAAAGTTTCTGATTTCCGTTGCGAAGGAATGTTTTACCTGTGAGCTGCACTATTTTTCACAAAAAGGGCTAAATGCACAATTCACAAAGACCCCAAAGTTTTAGATTTCCGTTAGGTGAGGATGTTTTACCCCTGAGCGGCACTATTTTTCACAAAATGGGCTAAATGGACAAGTCACAAAGACCCCAAAATTTCAGATTTCTGTTAGGTAGGAATGTTTTACCTCTGAGCGGCACTGTCACACAATGGGCTAAATGGACAAGTCACAAAGACCCCAAAGTTTCTCATTTCCGTTGCGAAGGAATGTTTTACCTGTGAGCTGCACTATTTTTCACAAAATGGGCTAAATGCACAATTCACAAAGACCCCAAAGTTTTAGATTTCCGTTAGGTGAGGATGTTTTACCCCTGAGCGGCACTATTTTTCACAAAATGGGCTAAATGGACAAGTCACAAAGACCCCAAAATTTCAGATTTCTGTTAGTTAGGAATGTTTTACCTCTGAGCGGCACTGTCACACAATGGGCTAAATGGACAAGTCAAAAAGACCCCAAAGTTTCAGATTTCCGTTAGGTGAGAATGTTTTACTTCGGAGCGGCACTTTTTGTCACACAATGGGCAAAATGGACAAATCACAAAGACCCCAAAGTTTCAGATTTCCGTTAGGTGAGAATGTTTTACCTCTAAGCGGCACTATTTGTCACACAATGGACTAAATGAACAAGTCACAAAGACCCCAAAGTTTCAGATTTCCGTTGCGGAGGATTTTTTTTTCCTCTGAGCGGCACTATTTTTCACACAATGGGCTAAATGGACAAGTCACAAAGACCCCAAAGTTTCAGGTTTCTGTTAGGTAGGAATGTTTTACTTCTGACTGGCACTGTCACACAATGAGCTAAATGGACAAGTCACAAAGACCCCAAAGTTCTAGATTTCCATTAAGTATGAATGTTTTACTTCTGAACGGCACTATTTGTCACACAATGGGCTAAATGGACACGTCACAAAGACCCCAAAGTTTCTGATTTCCGTCTCGAAGGAATGTTTCACCTCTGAGCGGCAGTATTTTTCAAAAAATGGGCTAAATGCACAAGTCACAAAGACCCCAAAGTTTTAGATTTCCGTTAGGTGAGGATGTTTTACCTCTGAGCGGCACTATTTGTCACACAATGGGCAAAATGGACAAGTCACAAAGACCCCAAAGTTTCTGATTTCCGTTGCGCAGGAATGTTTTACCTGTGGGCGGCACTATTTTTCACAAAATGGGCTAAATGCACAATTCACAAAGACCCCAAAGTTTTAGATTTCCGTTAGGTGAGGATGATTTACCTCTGAGCGGCACTATTTGTCACACAATGGGCAAAATGGACAAGTCACAAAGACCCCAAAGTTTCTTATTTCCGTTGCGAAGGAATGTTTTACCTGTGAGCTGCACTATTTTTCACAAAATGGGCTAAATGCACAATTCACAAAGACCCCAAAGTTTTAGATTTCCGTTAGGTGAGGATGTTTTACCCCTGAGCGGCACTATTTTTCACAAAATGGGCTAAATGGACAAGTCACAAAGACCCCAAAATTTCAGATTTCTGTTAGGTAGGAATGTTTTACCTCTGAGCGGCACTGTCACACAATGGGCTAAATGGACAAGTCACAAAGACCCCAAAGTTTCTGATTTCCGTTGCGAAGGAATGTTTTACCTGTGAGCTGCACTATTTTTCACAAAATGGGCTAAATGCACAATTCACAAAGACCCCAAAGTTTTAGATTTCCGTTAGGTGAGGATGTTTTACCCCTGAGCGGCACTATTTTTCACAAAATGGGCTAAATGGACAAGTCACAAAGACCCCAAAATTTCAGATTTCTGTTAGGTAGGAATGTTTTACCTCTGAGCGGCACTGTCACACAATGGGCTAAATGGACAAGTCACAAAGACCCCAAAGTTTCTGATTTCCGTTGCGAAGGAATGTTTTACCTGTGAGCTGCACTATTTTTCACAAAATGGGCTAAATGCACAATTCACAAAGACCCCAAAGTTTTAGATTTCCGTTAGGTGAGGATGTTTTACCCCTGAGCGGCACTATTTTTCACAAAATGGGCTAAATGGACAAGTCACAAAGACCCCAAAATTTCAGATTTCTGTTAGGTAGGAATGTTTTACTTCTGACTGGCACTGTCACACAATGAGCTAAATGGACAAGTCACAAAGACCCCAAAGTTCTAGATTTCCATTAAGTATGAATGTTTTACTTCTGAACGGCACTATTTGTCACACAATGGGCTAAATGGACAAGTCACAAAGACCCCAAAGTTTCTGATTTCCGTCTCCAAGGAATGTTTCACCTCTGAGCGGCAGTATTTTTCAAAAAATGGGCTAAATGCACAAGTCACAAAGACCCCAAAGTTTTAGATTTCCGTTAGGTGAGGATATTTTACCTCTGAGCGGCACTATTTGTCACACAATGGGCAAAATGGACAAGTCACAAAGACCCCAAAGTTTCTTATTTCCGTTGCGCAGGAATGTTTTACCTGTGGGCGGCACTATTTTTCACAAAATGGGCTAAATGCACAATTCACAAAGACCCCAAAGTTTTAGATTTCCGTTAGGTGAGGATGATTTACCTCTGAGCGGCACTATTTGTCACACAATGGGCAAAATGGACAAGTCACAAAGACCCCAAAGTTTCTTATTTCCGTTGCGAAGGAATGTTTTACCTGTGAGCTGCACTATTTTTCACAAAATGGGCTAAATGGACAAGTCACAAAGACCCCAAAATTTCAGATTTCTGTTAGGTAGGAATGTTTTACCTCTGAGCGGCACTGTCACACAATGCGCTAAATGGACAAGTCACAAAGACCCCAAAGTTTCTGATTTCCGTTGCGAAGGAATGTTTTACCTGTGAGCTGCACTATTTTTCACAAAATGGGCTAAATGCACAATTCACAAAGACCCCAAAGTTTTAGATTTCCGTTAGGTGAGGATGTTTTACCTCTCAGCGGCACTATTTGTCACACAATGGGCAAAATGGACAAGTCACAAAGACCCCAAAGTTTCTGATTTCCGTTGCGGAGGAATGTTTTACCCCTGAGCGGCACTATTTTTCACAAAATGGGCTAAATGGACAAGTCACAGAGACCCCAAAATTTCAGATTTTTTTAGGTAGGAATGTTTTACCTCTGAGCGGCACTGTCACACAATGGGCTAAATGGACAAGTCAAAAAGACCCCAAAGTTTCAGATTTCCGTTATGTGAGGATGTTTTACTTCTGAGCGGCACTTTTTGTCACACAATGGGCAAAATGGACAAATCACAAAGACCCCAAAGTTTCAGATTTCCGTTAGGTGAGGATGTTTTACCTCTCAGCGGCACTATTTGTCACACAATGGGCAAAATGGACAAGTCACAAAGACCCCAAAGTTTCTGATTTCCGTTGCGGAGGAATGTTTTACCCCTGAGCGGCACTATTTTTCACAAAATGGGCTAAATGGACAAGTCACAAAGACCCCAAAATTTCAGATTTTTTTAGGTAGGAATGTTTTACCTCTGAGCGGCACTGTCACACAATGGGCTAAATGGACAAGTCAAAAAGACCCCAAAGTTTCAGATTTCCGTTAGGTGAGGATGTTTTACTTCTGAGCGGCACTTTTTGTCACACAATGGGCAAAATGGACAAATCACAAAGACCCCAAAGTTTCAGATTTCCGTTAGGTGAGGATGTTTTACCTCTCAGCGGCACTATTTGTCACACAATGGGCAAAATGGACAAGTCACAAAGACCCCAAAGTTTCTGATTTCCGTTGCGGAGGAATGTTTTACCCCTGAGCGGCACTATTTTTCACAAAATGGGCTAAATGGACAAGTCACAAAGACCCCAAAATTTCAGATTTTTTTAGGTAGGAATGTTTTACCTCTGAGCGGCACTGTCACATAATGGGCTAAATGGACAAGTCAAAAAGACCCCAAAGTTTCAGATTTCCGTTAGGTGAGGATGTTTTACTTCTGAGCGGCACTTTTTGTCACACAATGGGCAAAATGGACAAATCACAAAGACCCCAAAGTTTCAGATTTCCGTTAGGTGAGGATGTTTTACCTCTCAGCGGCACTATTTGTCACACAATGGGCAAAATGGACAAGTCACAAAGACCCCAAAGTTTCTGATTTCCGTTGCGGAGGAATGTTTTACCCCTGAGCGGCACTATTTTTCACAAAATGGGCTAAATGGACAAGTCACAAAGACCCCAAAATTTCAGATTTCTGTTAGGTAGGAATGTTTTACCTCTGAGCGGCACTGTCACACAATGGGCTAAATGGACAAGTCAAAAAGACCCCAAAGTTTCAGATTTCCGTTAGGTGAGGATGTTTTACTTCTGAGCGGCACTTTTTGTCACACAATGGGCAAAATGGACAAATCACAAAGACCCCAAAGTTTCAGATTTCCGTTAGGTGAGGATGTTTTACCTCTCAGCGGCACTATTTGTCACACAATGGGCAAAATGGACAAATCACAAAGACCCCAAAATTTCAGATTTCCGTTAGGTGAGGGTGTTTTAACTCTGAGCGGCACTATTTGTCACACAATGAAATAAATGTATAAATCACAAAGACCCCAAAGTTTCAGATTTCCGTTAGGTGAGAATGTTTTACCTCTAAGCGGCACTATTTGTCACACAATGGACTAAATGAACAAGTCACAAAGACCCCAAAGTTTCTTATTTCCGTTGCAGAGGAATGTTTTATCCCTGAGCGGCACTATTTTTCACAAAATGGGCTAAATGGACAAGTCACAAAGACCCCAAAGTTTCAGATTTCCGTTGCGGAGGATTTTTTTTTCCTCTGAGCGGCACTATTTTTCACAAAATGGGCTAAATGGACAAGTCACAAAGACCCCAAAGTTTCAGATTTCCGTTGCGGAGGATTTTTTTTTCCTCTGAGCGGCACTATTTGTCACACAATGGACTAAATGAACAAGTCACAAAGACCCCAAAGTTTCAGATTTCCGTTGCGGAGGATTTTTTTTTCCTCTGAGCGGCACTATTTTTCACAAAATGGGCTAAATGGACAAGTCACAAAGACCCCAAAGTTTCAGATTTCCGTTGCGGAGGATTTTTTTTTCCTCTGAGCGGCACTATTTTTCACAAAATGGTATAAATGGACAAGTCACAAAGACCCCAAAATTTCAGATTTCCGTTAGGTAGGAATGTTTTGCTTCTGAGCGGCACTGTCACACAATGGGCTAAATGGACAAGTCACAATCATCCCAAAGTTTCAGATTTCCGTTAGGTGAGGATGTTTTACTTCTGAGCTGCACTATATGTCACACAATGAAATAAATGTACAAATCACAAAGACCCCAATGTTTCAGATTTCCGTTAGGTGAGAATGTTTTACCTCTGAGCGGCACTATTTGTCACACAATGGATTAAATGGACAAGTCAGAAAGACCCCAAAGTTTTAGATTTACGTTAGGTAGGAATGTTTTACTTCTGAGCGGCACTATTTGTCACAAAATGGGCTAAATGGACAAGTCACAAAGACCCCAAAGTTTCTGATTTCCGTTGCGAAGTAATGTTTTACCTCTGAGCGCCACTATGTTTCACAAAATGGGCTAAATAGACAAGTCACAAAGACCCCAAAGTTTCAGATTTCCATTAGGTAAGGATGTTTTACCTCTGAGCGCCACTATTTTTCACAGAATGGGCTAAATGGACAAATCACAAAGACCCCAAAGTGTCAGATATCCGTTAGGTAACGATGTTTTACCTCTGAGCGGCACTATTTTTCACATAGTACACTAAATGGAGAATTGACAAAGACCTCAAAGTTTCATATTTCCTTGAGTAGAAATGTTTTAACTCTGAGAGGCACTATTTTTCACAAAATGAGCTAAATGGACAAATCACAAAGACCCCAAAGTTTCAGATATCCGTTAGGTAAGGATCTTTTACCTCTGAGCGGCACTATTTGTCACACAATGGGTTAAATGGACAAATCACAAACACCCCAAAGTTTCAGATATCCGTTAGGTAAGGATCTTTTACCTCTGAGCGGCACTATTTTTCAGATAGTGGACTAAATGGAGAAGTGACAAAGAGCCCAAAGTTTCAGATTTCCACTGAGTAGGAATGTTTTACCCCTGAGCGGCACTATTTTTCACACAATGTGCTAAATGAGCCAGTGACAAAGACCCCAAAGGATCATAAATCTGTTGGGAATGGTTGTTTTAATCTGAGCGGCACTTTTTCGCACACAATGGGCTAAATGGACAAGTGACAAATACCCCAAAGTTCCAGATTTCCATTGGGTAGAGATATTTTGAGTTCTGAACGGCACTTATTTGTACACAATGGGCTATTAGAAAGTCACAAAGACCCCACAGACTCAGAATTCTGTTGTGTAGGTTGGGTTGTTCCTACGACCAACAGTTTTTTTTTAAAAATGGGCCTAAATGAACGTCCAGTGGGTCCCCTCCCCCAACCTTCTCTGAGTCTTTGGGATCCTTTTGACCTGGTCATTTGCCCGTTGTGTATAAAAGATGGATATCCTTGACAGGAGGCTACCATCTGTCTCCTAACAGCTAACCAATGGGTCCTCTCCCCCAACCTTCTCTGAGTCATTTGGGTCCTTGTGACCTGGCCATTTAACCCATTGTATGCAAGAAAAATGTGGTTTTGCATACATTGGGAGCTAAACCAACCCAATTTCATCTTTTCATTCCAAAAAGAACCACTTTTTGGGACACTATGGATTAAATGGCCATGTCATAAAGACCCTGAGGTCTGGGAGCTAAACAAACCCAATTTCTTTACATTTTTTAAGCATAATTTGTTCCCGTTTTACAAACTTCAAAAATATTAAAAGATGACATATTAGCACAAAATACGTGACTTCAAAATTGAAGGCACTGAACCAGATGCATAAAAACAAACCCCTTCTCCGTTTCCTGTTTCAAAAACTAAGTGAATTATCTCTACTTGCAAGCCAATTAAAAATATCTTCTTGCCATAACTTTATTTTTTCCAACCCCCCCCCCCAACAAAAAAAAATTAAAGATCTACCAACCCTCATAAATTATTCATGGTTGCAAATATAACGTCCAAAAGAAAATCAAGTTATTAATTACTTTTTACATAAAGAACCTTGGCAAGAACTTTTTAGAAGAAAAAAAAACAAAATACAGCGCTGGCTTTTACACACTACGTACCCCCCCCCTCCCTCCCCTCCCCTCCCCTCCCAACCTTTGTTAGGTAAACTACTTCAAGAACTACTTAAAAGCAGCAAAAGATTCTGCTACCAATGCCCATAGGAAAAGGGTAAAGTGCTAAGTTCATAGTCTCGTCCGAATATTATTGAATACCGCATTAAAAATACATAAGCATTCGCGACAGTGAAGAAGATGATAAAATACTTCACTGAATGAGATCGTTGCCTCTAATGGGATAAGTAGAGATGTTCGCAAAGAAAGGGAGAAAAATGTTTTGAAAAATTCGCCTTTTGATACCTAAATAGGCTGTGATGTATGTAGATGTAAATAAGATGCCATCTTGTTAGACTTTTAGGGTTGGGTTGTTTTACCTCTGAGAGGCACTTTTTTTGCACACAATGGGCTAAATGGCCAGGTCACATGGACCCCGAAGACTCAGAGTAGGTTGGGGGAGGGGACCCACTGGAATAGCTGTTGGGAGACAGATGGCAGCCTCCCGTCAAGGCCATCCAGTGTGTTCTTTAACGTGCACAGGGTATGGCTCTCCCGCACACGGGGCCACGGCTTAACGTCCCATCCGACGGACGGCGGTCTTTCCAAGCCATCGGTGTCCCCTACTGACCGTGGGCAGGGCGGGGAGTTTTGCGGAGATAAATCTCAATGCTGACCCAGCTGGGACTCGAACCTGGGAACTACAGATTACGAGCCTGGCGCGCTACCGACTGAGCCACCCCCGCCCCACTAGCTGTTTGGAGACAGATGGCAGCCTCCCGTCAAGGCCATCCAGTGTGTTCTTTAACGTGCACAGGGTATGGCTCTCCCGCACACGGGGACACGGTTTAAGGTCCCATCCGACGGACGGCGGTCTTTCCAAGCCCATCGGTGTCCCCTACTGACCGTGGGCAGGGCGGGGATTTTTGCGGAGATAAATCTCAACGCTGAGCCAGCTGGGACTCGAACCTGGGAACTACAGATTACGAGTCTGGCGCGCTACCGACTGAGCCACCCCCGCCCCACTAGTGTTGGGAGACAGATGGCAGCCTCCCGTCAAGGCCATCCAGTGTGTTCTTTAACGTGCACAGGGTATGGCTCTCCCGCACACGGGGACACGGCTTAACGTCCCATCCGACGGACGGCGGTCTTTCCAAGCCCATCGGTGACCCTTACTGACCGTGGGCAGGGCGAGGAATTTTGCGGAGATAAATCTCAACGCTGACCCAGCTGGGACTCGAACCTGGGAACTACAGATTACAAGCCTGACGCGCTACCGACTGAGCCACCCCCGCCCCACTAGCTGTTGGGAGACAGATGGCAGCCTCCCGTCAAGGCCATCCAGCGTGTTCTTTAACGTGCACAGGGTATGGCTCTCCCGCACACGGGGCCACGGCTTAACGTCCCATCCGACGGACGGCGGTCTTTCCAAGCCCATCGGTGTCCCCTACTGACCGTGGGCAGGGCGGGGAATTTTGCGGAGATAAATCTCAACGCTGACCCAGCTGGGACTCGAACCTGGGAACTACAGATTACGAGCCTGACGCGCTACCGACTGAGCCACCCCCGCCCCTAGACTTTTAGGTGGAAGGTTTTAATTTTGGTAGCAATTCTTTACATGCAAAAGTTCATCCTCAGGCAGTTCCAGCAATTCAACTTCCGCAAAACGGTTAATCAAACGCTGTGATCGGTTGGAATTCGTGGGGTTTGGTGGTTTTTACGCATGAGCGACACTTTTTGGAACACTATGGGTTAAATGGAAAAATTATAAGGACCCCAAAGGCTCAGAGGATGGGAGAGGGAACCCATTGGGACAGCTGTTGGAACACAGATGGTAGCCTCCCATTAAGGCCATCCAGCGTGTTCTCTGACGTGCACAGCGTATGTCCCTCCCGCACATGGGGCCACGGATTAACATCCCATCCGACGGACGGTGGCCTATCCAAACCCATCGGTGTCCCTTACTGACCGTGAGCAGGGCGGGGAATTCTGCGGAGATAAATCTCAACAGTGGCCCAGCTGGGACTCGAACCTGGGAACTGCAGATTACGAGCCCGGCGTGCTACCGACAGAACCACCCCCGCCCCTTTTGGGAGACAAATGATAGCCTCCTGTCAAGGTCATCCAGCGTGTTCTTTAATGTGCACAGAGTATGGCTCCTACGTTGGGTTGGTTTATTTTACCTCTGAGCGTTACTTTCTTGAACACAATGAGCTAAATGACAAGGTCACAAGGACCCTAAAGTCTCAGAGAAGGTTGGGGGAGGGGACTCACTGGAACAGCTGTTGGAAGACAGATGGTAGCCTCCCGTCAAAGCCATCCAGCGTGTTCTTTAACGTGCACAGGGTATGGCTCTAACGCACACGGGGCCACGGCTTAACGTCCCATCCGACGGACGGCGGCCTTTCCAAGCCCATCGGTGTCCCTTACTGACCGTGGGCAGGGCGGGGAATTTTTGAGGAGATAAATCTCAACGCTGACCCAGCTGGGACTCGAACCTGGGAACTACAGATTACGAGCCTGGCACGCCACCGACTGAGCCACCCCCGCCCCTCCCATCAAGGCCTTCCAGCCTGTTATTTAATGTGCGCAGGGTATGAATGAGTTGGTTTACATCTGAGTGTCCTTTTTTTGCACACTATGGGATAAATAACCAGGTCACAGCAGCCTCAAGGACTCAGAGGACTCAGTGAATAACTGCTACGAGAGAGTCATGAACACAGGGCTTAGGATAGAGGGGCGGGTGCTCAGTCGATAGCGCGCCAGGCTCGTAATTTGCAGTTCTCAGGTTCGAGTCTAAGCGTTGAGATTTATCTCCTCAAAACTCCCCGCCCTGCCTGCAGTCAGTGGGGGACATCGATGGGCTTGGAAAGGCCGCCGTCGTCGGATGGGACGTTAAGCCGTGGCCCCGTGTGCGGAGGAGCCATACCCTGTGCACATTAAAGAACACGCTGGATGGCCTTGACAGGACACTACTATCTGTCTCCTAACAGTTATCCAGTGGGTTCTCTCCCTCAACCTTCTCTGAGACTTCGGGGTCCTTGTGACCTGGCTGTTCAGTGCATTGTGTGCAAAAAAATTATTGCTTAGAGGTAAAACAACCCAACGCAGGAGCCATATTCTGTGCACATTAAAGAACACGCTGGATGACCTTGACTGGAGACTACCATCTGTATCCTAACAGCTGTCCAGTGGGTCCCATCCCTCAACCTTCTAGGGGCGGGGGTGGCTCAGTCGGTAGCGCGCCAGGCTCGTAATCTGTAGTTCCCAGGTTCGAGTCCCAGCTGGGTCAGCGTTGAGATTTATCTCCGAAAAATTTCCCCGCCCTGTCCACGGTCAGTAGGGGACACCGATAGGCTTGAAAAGGCCGCCGTCCGTCGGATGGAACGTTAAGCCGTGGCCCCGTGTGCGGGAGAGCCATACCCTGTGCACGTTAAAGAACACGCTGGATGGCCTTGACGGGAGGCTACCATCTGTCTTCCAACTGCTGTTCCAGTGGGTCCCCTCTCCCAACCTTCTGTGAGCCTTCGGGGTCCATGTGACCTCGCCATTTAGCCCATGGTGTGCAAAAAAAGTGCCGCTCAGAGGTAAAACAACCCAACGTTAAAGAACACGCTGGATGGCCTTGACGGGAGGCTACCATCTGTCTCCCAACAGCTGTTCCAGTGGGTCCCCTCCCCCAACCTTCTCTGAGCCTTCGGGGTCCATGTGACCTCGCCATTTAGCCCATGGTGTGCAAAAAAGTGCCGCTCAGAGGTAAAACAACCCAACCCATCCCTCAACCTTCCCTAAACACTTGTGACCACACATCGAGACCAATATGTGTCAAAAAAAAGAGCCGCTAAGAAGTAAAACTACACAACAATCTTTTAAACAAAATAATGACTTCAAAAAAAATTCTCTTTAAGAAAAAAAAAATTCGTTTCCTAGAAACACTCATTACGATTCCGCTGAAACAACGCAGAAACACAAGGTGCTATGTTAAAACCCACCCAAATTAGTATTCCGTACGCCGCTGCCTGGCCCACCTGTTAAACTGCTGAAAGACACCGGTGTGCGCCACCACGAGAGCAGTCGTTTAGGTACGGCCGTAACGACAAGCCCTGACCTGCATGACAATTTGCCCTTCGGTCTCCCGATGGAGTCGTGTTCTCTGGCAGTTAACGGCCGTTAGGCTTGTTACATGGCGGGAGGCAGCGAGGCTAGCTAGATTACCGAAAACAACGAGGAAGTGCAGGTTGTACTGATATTTCCGGCTTCGTTATAGTAATCGCTAATGATCACGTTAGGGGGGAGGAGATTGCTCGAGGTTGGTTTCTTGTTTATTGCGAAGATTGATATGATTTCACTCGAAAGAGTGGGGCGGGGGTGGCTCAGTCGGTAGCGCGCCAGGCTCGTAATCTGTAGTTCCCAGGTTCGAGTCCCAGCTGGGTCAGCGTTGAGATTTATCTCCGCAAAATTTTCTGCCCTGCCCACGGTCAATAGGGGACACCGATGGGCTTGGAAAGGCCGCCGTCCGTCGGATGGGACTTTAAGCCGTGGCCCCGTGTGCGGGGGAGCCATACCCTGTGCACGTTAAAGAACACGCTGGATGGCCTTGACGGGAGGCTACCATCTGTCTCCCAATAGCTGTGCCAGTGGGTCCCCTCCTCCAACCTTCGGGGTCCTTGTGACCTGGTCATTTAGCCCATGGTGTGCAAAAGAGTGCCGCTCAGACGTAAAACAACCCAACGTTAAAGAACACTATGGATGGCCTTCACGGGAGGCTATCATCTGTCTCCCAACAGCTGTTCCAGTGGGTACCCTCCCCCAACCTTCTCTGAGCCTTCGGGGTCCATGTGACCTGGCCATTTAGCCCATGGTGTGCAAAAAAGTGCCGCTCAGAGGTAAAACAACCCAACGTTAAAGAACACGCTGGATAGTCTTGACGGGAGGCTACCATATATCTCCCAACAGCTGTTCCAGTGGGTCCCCTCCCCCAACCTTCTCTGAGCCTTCGGGGTTCATGTGACCTGGCCATTTAGCCCATGGTGTGCAAAAAAGTGCCGCTCAGAGGTAAAACAACCCAACGTTAAAGAACACGCTGGATGGTCTTGACGGGAGGCTACCATCTGTCTCCCAAAAGCTGTTCCAGTGAGTCCCTTCCCCCAACCTTCTCTGAGCCTTCGGGGTCCATGTGACCTGGCCATTTAGCCCATGATGTGCAAAAAAAGTGCCGCTCAGAGGTAAAACAACTCGAAAGAATAAAATTTCGCGTTTCACAAACAATGGAGGAAGTTATAGAGAAATCTTCCAAGGTATGGAAGACTTAGAAGGGTTCAATGGTGATTCTCTGGGTTAGGGTGATTCTCCAGACACAATGGGTTAAACGGCCACGTCACAAAGACCCCAATGGATCAGAGTAGCTTAGTGGAAGGGGGTTCGCTGAATATTTTTCAGATTCGGTTGTTTTGTTTTACCTCTGAGAAAAAGTATTTTGTACACAATGGGTTAAATGTTCAGGTCACAAGAACCCCCAGGGCTCAGTAAGTTTCGTGGAAGAGGGTTCACTAAATATTTGTTAGATTGGGTTCTTTTACCTCTGAGCAGCGATATTTTGCACACAGTGGGCTAAATGGCCAGGTCACAAGAACCCCAAGGGCTCAGATAAGTTTCGGGGCTCACTGAACATTTGTTAGATTGGGTTAGGTTGTTTTACCTCTGAGCAGCAGTATTTTGTACAAAATGGGCTAAATGGCCAGGTCACAAGAACCCCAATGGCTCAGATAAGTTTCGTGGAAGAGGGCTCACTGAACATTTGTTAGATTGGGTTGGTTGTTTTACCTCTGAGCAGAAGTATTGTGTACACAATGGGTTAAATGTCTAGGTCACAAAAATCCTAAGGGCTCAGAGAAGTTTCGTGGAAGAGGGCTTACTTAACATTTGTTAGATTGGGTTAGGTTGTTTTACCTCTGAGCAGCAGCATTTTGCACACAATGGACTAAATGTACAGGTCACAAGGTCCCCAAGGGCTCAGATAGTTTCGTGGAAGAGGGCTCACTGAATATTTGATAGATTGGGTTCTTTTACCTCTGAGCAGCGATATTTTGCACACAGTAGGCTAAATGGCCAGGTCACATGGACCCCGAAGGCTCAGAGAAGGTTGGGGGAGGAGACAATGTATAAATGTTAGGAGTCAGATGGTAGCCTCCCGACAAGGCCATCCACTGTGTTCTTGAACTTTTGGATGTTTTATCTCTGAGCGGCACTCTTTTGCACACAATGGGCTAAATGGCCAGGTGACAAGGACCCCAATGGCTCAGAGAAGGTTGGGGGTAGGGACTTGGGTTGGGGTAGGGTTGGGGTAGGGTTGGGGGTAGGTTAGGGTGGGGTTGCTTGGGTTAGGGTTGGTGGTTGTTCTTCACCCACTGGAACAGTTTGTTGGGAGACAGTTGGTAGCCTCTCGTCAAGACCATCCAGCGTGTTCTTTAACGTGCACTAAGTATAGCTCTCCGACACACGTTGGATTGGGTTGTTTTACCTCTGAGCGGCACTTTTTTTGCACACTATGGGCTAAATAACCAGGTCACAAGGACCCCGAAGGCTCAGAGAAGGTTGGGGGAGGGGACCCACTGGAACAGCTGTTGGGAGACAGATGGTAGCCTCCCGTCAAGGCCATCCAGCGTGTTCTTTAACGTTGGGTTGTTTTACCTCTGAGCGGCACTTTTTTTGCACACCATGGGCTAAATAACCAGGTCACAAGGTCCCCGCAGGCTAAGAGAAGGTTGGGGGAGTGGACCCACTGGAACAGCTGTTGGGAGACAGATGGTAGCCTCCCGTCAAGGCCATCCAGCGTGTTCTTTAACGTGCACAGGGTATGGCTCTCCCGCACACGAGGCCACGGCTTAACGTCCCATCCGACGGACGGCGGTCTTTCCAAGCCCATCGGTGTCCCCTACTGACCGTGGGCAGGGCGGGGAATTTTACGGAGATAAATCTCGCTGACCCAGCTGGGACTCGAACCTCTCCAACACACGAGTCATGGCATAACGTCCCATCTGAAGGAAGGCGCAGGTCACAAAGACCTCAAGGTCGGGTTTTTTTTTTTTTTTTCATAAAATCGGTTGAATATCCAGGTTAACAAGGACACCGAGAGCTCAGAGAAGGTGGGGGACCCACTGTACAGCGGTTAGTAAACAGCTGGTAGCTTCCCGACAAGGCCATCCAGCATGTTCTTAACATGGCTCGGATGTACAGTGGCTCAAACCTTCGTGTCACGTGACACGAAGGTTGCCATATCACTAATTTCTAAAAAAATCATTGCCTAATATGTTTTTCTGAATTCTGTAATCAACCATGGTGTTCGGATACTTTTTTGAGCGACTGTAGGTGGTCATATTATTTTGATACTAGATCGTGTGGGCTCACTCACGGAAATATTGAGCGTGTGCAGTTACCGTTCACAACAAACTGGAGCGTGTGCAGTAACTGCACACACTCCAGTTTGCTGTGAACGGTAACTGGAGCGTGTATAGTTGCTGTACACGCTCCAGATATTTTTCCTGAATTCTGTAATCACGTGACACGAAGGTTGCCAGGTAACTAATTTCTGAAAAAAAATCGTTGCCAGATATTTTTTCTGAATTCTGTAATCAACCATGGTGTTCGGATACTTTTTTGAGCGACTGTAGGTGGTCATATTATTTTGATACTAGATCGTGTGGGCTCACTCACGGAAATATTGAGCGTGTGCAGTTACCGTTCACAGCAAACTGGAGCGTGTGCAGTAACTGCACACGCTCCAGTTTGCTGTGAACGGTAACTGGAGCGTGTACAGTTGCTGTACACGCTCCAGATATTTTTCCTGAATTCTGTAATCACATGACACGAAGGTTGCCAGATCACTATTTTCTAAAAACAATTCGTTGCCAGATATTTTTTCTGAATTCTGTAATCAACCATGGTGTTCGGATACTTTTTTGAGCGACTGTAGGTGGTCATATTATTTTGATACTAGATCGTGTGGGCTCACTCACGGAAATATTGAGCGTGTGCAGTTACCGTTCACAGCAAACTGGAGCGTGTGCAGTAACTGCACACGCTCCAGTTTGCTGAGAAC
The DNA here is from genome assembly GCA_038380435.1 of Ryuthela nishihirai. Taxonomy (NCBI): domain Eukaryota; kingdom Metazoa; phylum Arthropoda; class Arachnida; order Araneae; family Heptathelidae; genus Ryuthela; species Ryuthela nishihirai. Next base: position 109,822 of record JAWZYU010000388.1, on the reverse strand, counting down.
GGTAACTGGAGCGTGTACAGTTGCTGTACACGCTCCAGATATTTTTCCTGAATTCTGTAATCACGTGACACAAAGGTTGCCAGGTCACTAATTTCTAAAAAAAAAATCGCTGCCAGATATTTTTTCTGAATTTTGTAATCAACCATAGTGTTCGGATATTATTTTGATCGATTGTACAAGGACATTTAGCCCACTGAGGCAAAATAAATGCATATAACGGGGTCCTTGTGACCTTGCCATCTCCCTTCCAACAATGGTCCCTTCCCACAGTGGGTTAGGGCGGCACAGTCGGTAGCGCGCAACAATTCCCTTTCCAACGTTCTTTCTTCCCTATCTCTTTCTTCCTTATCTGGGCTGGGATGGCTCAGTCGGTAGCGCGCCAGGCTCGTAATCTGCAGTTTCCAAGTTCGAGTCCCAGATGGGTTAGTGTTAAGATTTATTTCCACAAAACTCCCCGCCCTGCCCACGGTCAGTAGGGGACACCGATAGGCTTGGAAAGGCCGCCGTCCGTCGAATGGGACGTTAAGCCGCAGCTCCGTGTGCGGGAGAGCCATACCCTATGCACGTGTTGGATGGCCTTGACGGGAGGCTACCATCTGTCTCCCAACAGCTGTTCCAGTGGATTCCCTCCCTCAACCTTCTCTGAGCCTTCGGGGTCCTTGTGACCTGGCCATTTAGCCCATGGTGTGCAAAAAAGTGCCGCTCAAAGGTAAAACAGTCAACGTTAAAGAACACGCTAGAAGGCCTTGACAGGAAGCTACCATCTGTCTCTCAACAGCTGTTCCAGTGGATCCCCTCCCTCAACCTTCTCTGAGCCTTCGGGGTCCATGTGACCTGGCCATTTACCCATGGTGTGCAAAAAAGTGCCGCTCAAAGGTAAAACAGTCCAACGTTAAAGAACACGCTAGAAGGCCTTGACAGGAAGCTACCATCTGTCTCTCAACAGCTGTTCCAGTGGATCCCCTCCCTCAACCTTCTCTGAACCTTCGGGGTCCTTGTGACCTTGCCATTTAGCCCATTGTGTGCAAAAAAGTGCAGCTCAGAGGTAAAACAACCCAACGTTAAAGAACACGCAGGAAGGCCTTGACAGGAGACTACCATCTGTCTCCCAACAGCTGTTCCAGTGGGTCCCCTCCCCCAACCTTCTCTGAGCCTTCGGGGTCCTTGTGACCTGCCCATTTATCCCATGGTGTGCAAAATAAAGCACTGCTTAGAGGTAAAACACTTACCACAGACTTTCCATGTAAGAATCAAAAAAAAAATACATCATCAAAAACCATAATATTAAAAAAGCCTCTTTTCTATCTGAGTAAAAGGTTTTAAAAATCTATTCCACGGCTTTAAAATTGCTCTCCGGCTGCGTCTCGTTTTAAAGGGGCTTAGAGCTCCTCTACCCTCTCTGATGCTCGGAAGCTGAGCCTCTGAAGCCGTCCATTCATCCGCAGATGGCGCGAAATCCTCCATCAATTGTCAGCAACAAAGCACAGCTTGGAATGTAACGGCGTGCATCCCAAGCCACAAGAGTCCTCCGCAGGGAGGTGCTTGTCCGGGGGCGCCTGCTCACTTGTCTTGCCGCATCAGCTTTTCACCCCCACGGGCGACACACCGTTCATACATCAGCAGTTGGCGTTTGTCTCCGTCTCTCCGAAAAAGCATTCCGCGGAGGCTAGCATCCGAGGGATGAGGGATCCAGCATCAGAGACACCGACCCCAAAGCTCTCGCGAAATCAAGGTACGCAGAATTTCCGCATGACGACAAAAGCATTCTTGAATTCTTGAAATACCGTCCACGCGACGGAAAACGTTCGATGTCTTCGAATAAAAATCACCCTAGAGACCTGGATTGGATTGGATTGTTTTACCTCTGAACGGCACTTTTTTGCACACCGTGGGCTAAATGGCCAGGTCACATGGACCCCGAAAGCTCAGAGAAGGTTGGGGGAGGGGACCCACTGGAACAGCTATTGGGAGACAGATGGTAGCCTCCCGTCAAGGCCATCCAGCATGTTCTTTAACGTTGTGTTGTTTTACCTCTGAGTGGCACTTTTTTACACACCATGGGCTAAATGGCCAGGTCACATGGACCCCGAAGGCTCAGAGAAGGTTGGGGGAGGGCACCCACTGGAACAGCTGTTGGGAGACAGATGGTAGCCTCCCGTCAAGGCCATTCAGCGTGTTCTTTAACGTTGTGTTGTTTTAACTCTGAGTGGCACTTTTTTACACACCATGGGCTAAATGGCCAGGTCACATGGACCCCAAAGGCTCAGAGAAAGTTGGGGGAGGGCACCCACTGGAACAGCTGTTGGGAGACAGATGGTAGCCTCCCGTCAAGGCCATTCAGCGTGTTCTTTAACGTTGTGTTGTTTTACCTCTGAGTGGCACTTTTTTACACACCATGGGCTAAATGGCCAGGTCACATGGACCCCGAAGGTTCAGAGAAGGTTGGGGGAGGGGACCCACTGGAACAGCTATTGGGAGACAGATGGTAGCCTCCCGTCAAGGCCATCCAGCGTGTTCTTTAACGTGCACAGGGTATGGCTCTCCCACACACGGGACGACGGCTTAACGTCCCATCCGACGGACGGCGGTCTTTTCAAGCCCATCGGTGTCCCCTACTGCCCGTGGGCAGGGCGGGGAAATTTTGCGGAGATAAATCTCAACGCTGACCCAGCTGGGACTCGAACCTGGGAACTACAGATTACGCGCCTGGCGCGCTACCGACTGAGCCACCCCCGCCCCGTAGAGACGGGGAACACTCGACTCCGTCTCTACGGACTGGAAACTCGTATTTTCGATAAGTGACCTAAAATCTTTAAAAATTCATGTTCAGATATTGTGTCTCTGATACGTATTTTTGTGAACATAAAAGGTTAAGTAGCCAGGCCGTAAGGGTTCGGTTGTTTTACCTCTGAGAGGCAATTTTAACACACAATGGGCTAAATGGCCAGGTGACAAGGACACCAAGGGCTCAGAGAAGGTTGGGGGTAGGGACCCACTGGAACATCTATTGGGAGACAGATGTAGCCTCCCGTCAAGGCATCCAACGTGTTCTTTAATATTGGGTTGGTTTTTAACGCTGACCGCAACTTTTTTACACACAATGGGCTAAATGGCCAGGTCACAAGGACCCTAAAAGACTCAGAAAAGGTTGCGATTAGGGGACCCACTGGAACAGCTATTGGGAGACAGATGTAGCCTCCCGTCAAGGCATCCAACGTGTTCTTTAATATTGGTTGGTGTTTAACGCCGACCGGAACTTTTTTGCACACAATGGGCTAAATGGCCAGGTCACAAGGACCCCAAGGGTTCAGAGACGGTTGGGGGTAGGGGACCCACTGGAACAGCTGTTGGAGACAGATGTAGCCTCCCGTCAAGGCATCCAACGTGTTCATTAATATTGGGTTGGTTTTTAACTCTGACCGGAACTTTTTTGCACACAATGGGCTAAATGGCCATTGTGGCACATCAGCAGAAAAACGACACACACATCCATGCCTAATCCGGGGCTCGAACCCAGGTCCCTTAGATCAGTAGCCAAGCGTGCTAACCACTCGGTTGACGGGAGGCTACATCTGTCTCCCAACAGCTGTTCCATTGGGTCCCCTACCCCCAACCTTTTCTGAGCCCTTAGGGTCCTTGTGACCTGGCCATTTAGCCCATTGTGTGCAAAAAAGTTCCGGTCAGCGTTAAAAACCAACCCAATATTAAAGAACACGTTGGATGCCTTGACGGGAGGCTACATCTGTCTCCCAACAGATGTTCCAGTGGGACCGCTACCCCCAACCTTTTCTGAGCCTTTAGGGTCCTTGTGACTTGGCCATTTAGCCCATTGTGTGTAAAAAAGTTGCGGTCAGACTTAAAAACCAACCTAATACTAAAGAACACGATGGATGCCTTGACGGGAGGCTACCATCTGTCTCCCAACAGCTGTTCCAGTGGGTCCCCTACCCCCAACCTTTTCTGAGCCCTTGGGGTCCTTGTGACCTGGCCATTTAGCCCATGGTGTGCAAAAAAGTTCCGGTCAGCATTAAAAACCAACCCAATATTAAAGAACACGTTGGATGCCTTGACGGGAGGCTACCATCTGTCTCCCAACAGCTGTTCCAGTGGGTCCCCTCCCCCAGGGGCGGGGTGGCTCAGTCGGTAGCGCGCCAGGCTCGTAATCTGTAGTTCCCAGGTTCGAGTCCCAGCTGGGTCAGCGTTGAGATTTATCTCCGCAAAATTCCCCGCCCTGCCCGCGGTCAGTAGGGGACACCGATGGGCTTGGAAAGGCCGCCGTCCGTCGGATGGGACGTTAAGCCGTGGTCCCGTGTGCGGGAGAGACATACCCTGTGCACGTTAAAGAACACACTGGATGGCCTTGACGGGAGGCTACCATCTGTCTCCCAACAGCTGTTCCAGTGGGTCCCCTCCCCCAACCTTCTCTGAGTCTTCGGGGTCCATGTGACCTGGCCATTTAGCCCATGGTGTGCAAAAAAGTGCCGCTCAGAGGTAAAATAATCCAACCCAACCCCTCCTCCAACCTTCTCTGAGCTTCCGGGTCCATGTGACCTGGCCATTTAGCCCATGGTGTGCAAAAAAGTGCCGCTCAGAGGTAAAACAACCCAACGTTAAAGAACACGCTGGATGGCCTTGACGGGAGGCTACCATCTGTCTCCCAACAGCTGTTCCAGTGGGTCCCCTACCCCCAACCGTCTCTGAACCCTTGGGGTCCTTGTGACCACACCATGGGCTAAATGGCCAGGTCACAAGGACCCCAAGGGCTCAGAAAAGGTTGGGGGTAGGGGACCCACTGGAACAGCTGTTGGGAGACAGATGGTAGCCTCCCGTCAAAGCATCCATCGTGTTCTTTAATATTAGGTTGGTTTTTAAGTCTGACCGCAACTTTTTTACACACAATGGGCTAAATGGCCAAGTCACAAGGACCCTAAAGGCTCAGAAAAGGTTGGGGGTAGCGGACCCACTGGAACATCTGTTGGGAGACAGATGTAGCCTCCCGTCAAGGCATCCAACGTGTTGTTTAATATTGGGTTGGTTTTTAACGCTGACCGGAACTTTTTTGCACACAATGGGCTAAATGGCCAGGTCACAAGGACCCTAAGGGCTCAGAAAAGGTTGGGGGTAGGGGACCCAATGGAACAGCTGTTGGGAGACAGATGTAGCCTCCCGTCAACCGAGTGGTTAGCACGCTTGGCTACTGATCTAAGGGACCTGGGTTCGAGCCCCGGATTAGGCATGGATGTGTGTGTCGTTTTTCTGCTGAGGTCCTGCCATCCTCTCAGACCTTCTACTATGGCATATAAACTAACAGGCTCCTGTCAGACCTCTGTGGCAAGCAGCTGCTTGAGGGGGTATTTATTTATTATTTATAAGTATAGCTCTCCGTCACACGAGCCATGGCATAACGTCCCATCTGACGGAAGGTGCAGGTCACAAGGACCTCAGGGTCATTTTTTTTTTCTCATAAAATCTGTTAAATATACAGGTTACAAGAGCCCCGAGAGCTCAGAGAAGGTGGGGAAGGTGACCCACTGGACAGCGGTCAGTAAACAGCTGTCAGTCAAAGCCATCCAGCATGTTCTTTAATCTCACGTACCCGGGGACAAGGCTTAACAATCCATACGACAGACGGCGCAGATCACAACGAACTTCGGGGCGGGGTGGCTCAATCGGTAGCGCGCCAGGCTCGTAATCTGAAGTTCCCAGGTTCGAGTCCCAACTGGGCCGCCGTTGAGATTTATCTCCGAGCCTTCGGAGGTCCTTGTGAGATGGTCATTTACCCTATGGTGTGCAAAAAAAAAGTGCTGCTCAGAGGAAAAACAACTCCTCCCGCAACCTATATTAAACCTTCGGGGTTCCTCCCAACCTCTGAGGTCTCGGGGTCCTTGTAACTTGGCTATTTAGACCATTGAGTCCAAAAAAAAAGTGCTGCTCAAAGGTAAAACAATCCAATCCTCTGGGTGTTTAAATGCCAGTCGGTTGGGACGTTAAGCCATGTACAGGAAAGCCTGGATATGTAAAGGAACACGCTGGATGGCCTTGATGGGGGGGGGGGGGGGTGGCTCAGTCGGTAGCGCGCCAGGCTCGTAATCTGTAGTTCCCAGGTTTGAGTCCCAGCTGGGTGAGCATTGAGATTTATCTCCGCAAAACTCCCCGCCCTGCCCACGGTCAGTAGGGGACACCGATGGGCTTGGAAAGGCCGCCGTCCGTCCGATGGGACGTTAAGCCGTGGCCCCGTGTGCGGGAGAGTCGTACCCTGTGCACGTTAAAGAACACGCTGGATGGCCTTGACGGGAGGCTACCATCTGTCTCTCAACAGCTGTTCCAGTGGGTCCCCTCCCCTAACCTTCTCTGAGCCTTCGGGGTCCATGTGACCTGGCCATTTAGCCCATGGTGTGCAAAAAAGTGCTTCTCAGAGGTAAAACAACCCAACGTTAAAGAACACGCTGGATGGTCTTGACGGGAGGCTACCATCTGTCTCCTAACAGCTGATCCAGTGGGTCCCCTCCCCCAACCTTCTCTGAGCCTTCGGGGTCCTTGTGACCTGGTCATTTAACCCATGGTGTGCAAAAAAAAAAGTGCCGCTCAGTGGTAAAACAACTCCCGCAACCTTTATTGAACCTTCGGGGTTCCTCCCAACCTCTGAGGTCTCGGGGTCCTTGTAACTTGGCTATTTAGACCATTGAGTCCAAAAAAAAAGTGCTGCTCAAAGGTAAAACAACCCAATCCTCTGGGTTTTTAAATGCCAGTCGGTTAAGACGTTAAGCCATGTACAGGAAAGCCTGGATATGTAAAAGAACACGCTGGATGGCCTTGATGGGAGACAATTTGCCTCCTGACAGGTGTGGATTCACTTCCCTGAACTTTTCCGAGCTCTGGGGTCTATGTGACCTAGCTTTTTAGACCCAATGTGGGTAAAAAGTGCATCTCAGAGGTAAAACAGTCCATCTGGAGAGTCGCTACAAAAATAAAGTTGAAATCAAATAACAATTTTTATGTTGAAAAAAGCTTGACCATTAAAAATAATGGAAATTCAGGACAAAGATTTCTGCCCTATCATGCTGTGTGCAAGAACTATGCATTTCATTAGCACAAATTTGGAAATTGTTAATGGAAGAAAGCATAATTTGAATAATTCTACACGATCAGTAATGAGATCAGTTTCGACCTAAGTACAATTTCTAGATATTTATTATAGCTTATTTGCTGAGTATCGTGCAGTCATTACAGAACTGTAATGGTTGCATTAAAGCGCTTAAGAACAACGTTAAAGAACACGCTGGATGGCCTTGACGGGAGGCTACCATCTGTCTCCCAACAGCTATTGCAGTGGGTCCCCTCCCCCAACCTTCTCTGAGCCTTCGGGGTCCTTGTTACCTGGCCATTTAGCCCATGGTGTGCAAAAAAGTGCCGCTCAGAGGTAAAACAACGCAACGTTAAAGAACACGCTGGATGGCCTTGACGGGAGGCTACCATCTGTCTCCCAACAGCTATTCCAGTGGGTCCCCTCCCCCAACTTTCTCTGAGCCTTCGGGGTCCATGTGACCTGGCCATTTAGCTCATGGTGTGCAAAAAAGTGCCGCTCAGAGGTAAAACAACCCAACGTTAAAGAACACGCTGGATGGCCTTGACGGGAGGCTACCATCTGTCTCCCAACAGCTATTCCAGTGGGTCCCCTCCCCCAACCTTCTCTGAGCCTTCGGGGTCCATGTGACCTGGCCATTTAGCCCATGGTGTGCAAAAAAGTGCCGCTCAGAGGTAAAACAACCCAACCCAACTCCTTCGACGTCCTCCACGGATGAAGCCAAGTCAAAATGACGAAGAGAAAATCCCCTCGACACATTTGATGCGAGCAATTCGAACAAAAAGCAACATCGGAGATATCGTCTTCAACTCCACGACCCGCAGGATGCGGAGAGATCACCGAGAGGAAAAAAAGCGAGATCGGCGAACCAAGATGGAGTCGCTGCGCTCAATAAAAACAGATGGCCCGGGATAAGGTCGAACCCCTCCCCAAGGGCACGACCATTTCAACCGGACAGAAAGCAGCGATGCTTCGTCGACTGGAGGTCATATGGAGGTAATAAGAAAGGCTCTGCCGATAAGTAACCTCGTATCCTCCCCTGCAGCAGTCGGACACTGCGTCATCGAACTCCTCTGCGATTCCGTGTCAACCGTTTCGCTATTTCTTTTTCACCTCCTACTCTTTTTCATAAAAATCAAAGTTCAAAACTCTAGGTAAAAAAAACTTTACTTTGAAAGTCTTATTCTTTGGGGTTTGACTGGATTATCGAGTGGAGAAGAAACTTCGATGTTTGAAACTGTGAACTATTTTTGTGTGTCACTTAACTTAAAGTTTAGAAAAAAATTCTAGTTTGAGGTTGGATGTGTGGATGTTTTAACAGTTTTGTATTTCATTTGTGAAAAGCCGAGTTAGGTTGTTTTACTTCCTAGCGGCAATATTTTTCACACAATGGGTTAAATGGCCAGGTCACAATGACCCCGACGGCTCAGAGAAGGTTGGGTTGTTTTACCTCTGAGCGGCACTTTTTTGCACACCATGGGCTAAATGGCCAGGTCACATGGACCCCGAAGGCTCAGAGAAGGTTGGGTTGGGTTGTTTTACCTCTGAGCGGCACTTTTTTGCACACCATGGGCTAAATGGCCAGGTCACATGGACCCCGAAGGCTCAGAGAAGGTTGGGGGAGGGGACCCACTAGAACAGCTGTTGGGAGACAGATGGTAGCCTCCCGTCAAGGCCATCCAGCGTGTTCTTTAACGTGCACAGGGTATGGCTCTCCCGCACACGGGGCCACGGCTTAACGTCCCATACGACGGACGACGGCCTTTCCAAACCCATCGGTGTCCCCTACTGACCGTGGGCAGGGCGGGGAATTTTGCGGAGATAAATCTCAACGCTGACCCAGCTGGGACTCGAACCTGGGAACTACAGATTACGAGCCTGGATCGCTACCGACGGAGAGGACCCACTGGAACAGCTGTTGGGAGACAGATGGTAGCTTCCCGTCAAGGCCATCGAGCGTGTTCTTTAACGTTGGGATGTTTTACCTCTGAGCGGCACTTTTTGTACACCATGGACTAAATGGCCAGGTCACAATGACCCCGAAGGCTCAGAGAATATTGGGGGAGGGGACCCACTGGAACAGCTGTTGGGAGACAGATGGTAGCCTCCTGTCAATGTCATCCAGCGTGTTCTTTAACGTTGGGATGTTTTACCTCTGAGCGGCACTTTTTTGCACACAATGGGTTAAATGGCCAGGTCACAAGGACCCTAAAAGCTCAGAGAAGGTTGGGGGAGAGGAACCACTGGAACAGCTGTTGGGAAACAGATGGTAGCCTCCCGTCAAGGCCATCCAGTGTGTTCTTTAACGTGCACAGGGTATGGCTCTCCCGCACACGCGGCCCGGCTTAACGTCCCATCCGACGGACGGCGGCCTTTCCAAGCCCATCGGTGTCCCCTACTGACCGTGGGCAGAGCAGGAAATTTTGCGGAGATAAATCTCATCGCTGACCCAGCTGCGACTCGAACCTGGGAACTACAGATTACGAGCCTGGCGCGCTACCGACTGAGCCACCCCCGCCCCCAGGGGAAGGGGACCCACTAGACAGCTGTTAGATTGGGTTGAGTTGTTTTACCTCTGAGCGGCACTTTTTTTGCACACCATGGGCTAAATAGCTAGGCCACAAGAACCCCTAATCAAGACTCATTACTCATATATTATCCGACCATACCTAATCAAATACTGAGTCCCCCACCCCTCCATTAACCCTTTCAGGACCATAAGGTTTCTAAGAGTAAATATTAGTATGTAACTGTTTATTTTAGTTTGTTTAGACGTAAAATAAATAAAAATCATAAGAAAAATACATAACAATGTGTAATTTTTTTGGAATTTTATGGGAAATATTTCTCCCAATGGACTATAAAGGTAACACAAATTATAGTTAGGCTTATTATGCAATGTCTTTTATTTATTTTTTTATTAGAACAAAATGTTAACTAAAATAATACAAAATTATGAAATAAAATTACTATACAAAATGATGTGCTAATTATGATATTCTGCGAAGCAATTTCTTTTGGTAGTGAGGCAAAGATGGACATTGCACATAGTAAATATATATTGCGTCCTGACAGTTCTGTTTTTGTTTTCTAAACGTTCGGGGCTAGGGTGGCTCAGTCGGTAGCGCGCCAGGCTCGTAATCTGTAGTTCCCAGGTTCGAGTCCCAGCTGGGTCAGCGTTGAGATTTATCTCCGCAAAATTCCCCCGCCCTGCCCACGGTCAGTAGGGGACACCGATGGGCTTGGAAAGGCCGCCGTCCGTCGGATGGGACGTTAAGCCGTGGCCCCGTGTGCGGGAGAGCCATACCCTGTGCACGTTAAAGAACACGCTGGATGGCCTTGACGGGAGGCTACCATCTGTCTCCCAACAGCTGTTCCAGTGGGTCCCCTCCCCCAACCTTCTCTGAGCCTTCGGGGTCCATGTGACCTGGCCATTTAGCGCATGGTGTGCAAAAAAGTGCCGCTCAGAGGTGAAACAACCCAACCCAACTTCTATACGTTCCCGTTTACGTAATTGCGTTCGGCATACGTTCTATTTTGACATTCTGTATAAAAAATGCAGATAAGGTTATAATTAAATACGACAATCACCAATTTTAAAATGGGAAAAATGTTTCCCTTAGTCGTGAAAGGGTTAATGTATTTTGTCATCTGTACTTCTGGGGGCGGGGGTGGCTCAGTCGGTAGCGCGCCAGGCTCGTAATCTGTAGTACCCAGATTCGAGTCCCAGCTGGGTCAGCGTTGAGATTTATCTCCGCAAAATTCCCCGCCCTGCCCACGGTCAGTAGGGGACACCGATGGGCTTGGAAAGGCCGCCGTCCGTCGGATGGGACGTTAAGCCGTGGCCCCGTGTGCGGGAGAGCCATACCCTGTGCACGTTAAAGGACACGCTGGATGGCCTTGACGGGAGGCTACCATCTGTCTCCCAACAGCTGTTCCAGTGGGTCCCCTCCCCCAACCTTCTCTGAGCCTTCGGGGTCCATGTGACCTGGCCATTTAGCCCATGGTGTGCAAAAAAGTGCCGCTCAGAGGTAAAACAACCCAACGTTAAAGAACACGCTGGATGGCCTTGACGGGAGGCTACCATCTGTCTCCCAACAGCTGTTCCAGTGGGTCCCCTCCCCCAACCTTCTCTGAGCCTTCGGGGTCCATGTGACCTGGCCATTTAGCCCATGGTGTGCAAAAAAGTGCCGCTCAGAGGTAAAACAACCCAACGTTAAAGAACACGCTGGATGGCCTTGACGGGAGGCTACCATCTGTCTCCCAACAGCTGTTCCAGTGGGTCCCCTCCCCCAACCTTCTCTGAGACTTCGGGGTCCATGTGACCTGGCCATTTAGCCCATGGTGTGCAAAAAAGTGCCGCTCAGAGGTAAAACAACCTAACCCATCTGTACTTCTGCAGACATTGAACATTTTTGTGTTTAGAGATATTCTTAAAATTGTTGGGTGGGGCACGTATTGATGAAATACAACGATTTATAGTAAATTCTCCGATTACCTGGAGAAAAAGACTTCAACAATTGTTAAAATTATCTCAGAAAAAATTATCGCTGATGCGGTGGGAATCGAACCCGCAACTCTCCAGATTCATGCCAGAGCGCGCTACCGTTACACCACGCATCAGACGCTAAAAACTTCTAGAATAAGACCTATAAATCTTTCACTGAGATGTGGTGGACCTTGCGCCATCTATACTTCAGGAGAGGAAACTTTTCCGATTGTTGTTAATGATTTAGATGTTAATGAGAAGGTTGATCACGCTTAAACGTTAATTATTAAAAATCCATCCATTGTAAATGTAATTAATCTGCAGAAAAAAACTTCAACTATTGTAAAATTATCGTTGACTCGCGGGAAATGCCAGGCTCGTAATATGTAGTTCCCAGGTTCGAGTCCCAGCTGGGTCAGCGTTGAGATTTATCTCCGCAAAACTCCCCGCCCTGCCCACGGTCAACAGGGGACACTGATGGGCTTGGAAACGCCGCCGTCCGTCGGATGGGACGTTAAGCCGTGGCCCCGTGTGCGGGAGAGAGCCATACCCTGTGTTAAAATGTATTGCGCCCTACTCTTTGGAGTTAACATCGACTAATTCTGAACTCAAAGTGTCATTGATATTCAAATTCCCCTTATCGAATCTCTTAACTTGTAATAGACAAAAATATTTTTGGTGATTATCGATGGAGAAAAAAAAAACGCAACTCAGATATCGGTAAAAAAAAAAAATAAAAACTGCCATATTCCGTACTAATCGAAGTTTGCAAAAAAATAAAAAATAAAACATTCCTACATACGAAAATTTCGAGCATCAACCGCTTCCATACTCAAAATCCGCGACCGTGAAAGTGCCTAATGCACGATTCGAAGAATTGGACGAAGATAAGCGTTGGAAGCTGAGAAAAAGAGAAACAGGAAAACTTCCTCCAAGAACTCTCTTAAGAAGCAGCAAATTCCGCTTCCTCCTCTTCTGCTTCCTCCTCTTTTTCCTCCGCTTCCTCCTCTTCTGCTCCCTCCTCTTTTTCCTCCGCATCCTCCTCTTCTGCTTCCTCCTCTTCTTTCTCCGCATCCTCCTCTTCTGCTCTGTGAGGCGCGAAGTTTGAAGGCAAAGGCGTAATAAAAACAGAAAAGAAAATGTGATGAAGTAAAAAGAAGACCAAGAAGTACTCGTGAGAGTCTCCTGATACTGATCTTCTTTTTCTTACCATCAATGATCCAGTAATGGCTCCCAAGCCTCCGCTCGCAAAAGCAAGGAAGCTTAAATTAATAGCACCTTAGCTTGGAAGCATCACTTGCAAGGAGGAAACCGTCTTACGGACAAACGGTAAAAAACTCAGCGAGAAAAACTTTGGCGTCGATTTTTTTTTTTTATCTTTTTTACTCCTCTTTTCTTTGATCATATTTCCAGCAAATGCTCTTTTTTGTCTAATTTAGGAAGTTAATGAACTGCACAGCTCGACTAATAGATGTTTAAGGCGGAAATGGCTCCGTTCGGAGCAGGAAGTGATTGGGTTGTTTTACCTCTGAGCGGCATTTTTTGCACACCATGGGCTAAATGGCCAGGTCTTGGGTTGGTTTGTTTTACCTCTGAGCGGCATTTTTTTGCACACCATGGGCTAAATGGCCAGGTCTTGGGTTGGTTTGTTTTACCTCTGAGCGGCATTTTTTTGCACACCATGGGCTAAATGGCCAGGTCACATGGACCCCGAAGGCTCAGAGAAGGTTGGGGGAGGGGGCCCACTGGAACAGCTGTTGGGAGACAGATGGTAGCCTCCCGTCAAGGCCATCCAGCGTGTTCTTTAACGTTGGGTTGTTTTACCTCTGAGCAGCACTTTTTTGCACACCATGGGCTAAATGGCCAGGTCTTGGGTTGGTTTGTTTTACCTCTGAGCGGCATTTTTTTGCACACCATGGGCTAAATGGCCAGGTCACATGGACCCCGCAGGCTCAGAGAAGGTTGGGGGAGGGGACTCACTGGAACAGCTGTTGGGAGACAGATGGTAGCCTCCCATCAAGGCCATCCAGCGTGTTCTTTAACGTGCACAGGGTATGGCTCTCCCGCACAGGGGGCCACGGTTTAACGTCCCATCCGACGGACGGCGGCCTTTCGAAGCCCATCGGTGTCCCCTACTGACCGTGGGCAGGGCGGGGAATTTTGCGGAGATAAATCTCAACACTGACCCAGCTGGGACTCGAACCTGGGAACTACAGATTACGAGCCTGGCGCGCTACCGACTGAGCAACCCCCGCCCCAGGGCTAAATGGCCAGGTCACATGGACCCTGAAGGCTCAGAGAAGGTTGGGGGAGGGGACCCACTGGAACAGCTGTTGGGAGACAGATGGTAACCTCCCGTCAAGGCCATCTAGCGTGTTCTTTATCGTGCACAGGGTATGGCTCTCCCGCACACGGGGCCACGGCTTAACGTCCCATCCGACGGACGACGGCCTTTCCAAGCCCATCGGTGTCCCCTACTGACCGTGGGCAGGGCGGGTAATTTTGCGGAGATAAATCTAGAAGAGCAGCTGGGGTTAAAAAAGGTTAATGGGTTTAGAAATGTTTCTTTGGATGTTTAAGTGAAAATAAGACACAGGGTATCCCAAATAAAAGTGTTCCGTGAACTATATGATATGAAAAACGTCTAATATATATGGGTGTGAGAAAAATAATGTCTGAGTTTCGATAACGGAAAATAAATAGATGAATAAATATCTCCTCAAGAAACCTGTTGCCACACAGGTCTGACTGGAGCTAAGCTGGCTCTGTCGGTTGTTTTGGGTTGTTTTATCTCTGAGGGCACTTTTTTTTACACAATGGGCTAAATGGCCAGATCACAAGGACCTCAAGGGTTAAGAGAAGGTTGGGGACCCACTGGAAGCTGTTCGGAAACAGATGATAGCTCCCGTCAAGGCCATTCAGCGTGTTCTTTAAAGTTGGGCTGTTTTACCTCTGAGCGGCACTTTTTTTGCACACAATGGTCTAAATGGCTAATTCACAATCCCCAGAAGGCTCATAGAATGTTAGGGGAGGGGACCCACTGGAACAGTTGTCGGAAGACAGATGGTAGTCTCCCGTCAAGGCCATTCAGCATGTTCTTTAACGTGCACAGGGTATGGCTCTCCCGCACACGGAGCCACGGCTTAACGTCCCATCCGACGGACGGCGGACTTTCCAAGCCCATATGTGTCCCCTACTGACCGTGGGCAGGGCGGGAAATTTTGCGGAGATAAATCTCAACGCTGACCCAGCTGGGACTCGAACTTGGAAACTACAGATTACGAACTTGGCACGCTACTGACTGAGCCACCCCCGCCCCACAGGGTAGGGCTCTCACGCACACTAGGCTACGGTTTAACGTCCCATCCGACGAACAGCGGCCTTTCCAGGCCCATCGATATCCCCTACTGACCGTGGACACGGCGGGAAAGTTTGTAATGATAAATCGCAACATTTGTCCAGGTGGGATTCGAAACTGTGACAGGTTCAGTCCGTAGCATGCTAGGCTCGTAATCTGCAGTGTCCAGGTTCGAGTCCAAGCTGGGCCAGCATTAAGATTTATCTCCGCAAAACTCTCTGCCCTGCCCACGGTCAGTAAGGAAAGACTACCGTCCGTCAGATAGAACGTGAAACCATGGCGCGTGTTCCGGGTACCCATGTCACGTGCACATTAAAGAACATGCTGGATGGCTAAATGAACATGCTGGATGAACTATCTGTTTCCTAGATATCTGTTTCCTATTTCCTAACAGCTCTCCAGTGAGTTCCCTTCACCCAAGGGGCGGGGGTGGCTCAGTCGGTAACACGCCAAGCTTGTAATCTGCAGTTCCCAGGTTCGAGTCCCAGCTGGGTAAGCATTAAGATTTATCTCCGCAAAACTCCCCGCCCTGCCCACGATCAGTAGGGGACACCGATGGTCTTGGAAAGGCCGCCGTCCGTTGGATGGGACGTTAAGCCGTGGCACAGTGTGTGGGAGAGCCATACTGTGTGCACGTTAAAGACCACGCTTTGATGGGAGGCTATGATCTGTCTCCCAACAGCTGTTCAAGTGGGTCCTCTCCCCCAACCTTCTTTGAGCCTTCGAGGTCCTTATGACCTGGCCATTTAGCCCAAGGTGTGCAAAAAAGTGCCTCTCAGAGGTAAAACATCCCAATGTTAAAGAACACGCTGGATGGCCTTGACAGAAGGCTACCATCTGTCTCCCAACAGCTGTTCCAGTGGGTCCTCTTCCCCAACCTTCTCTGAGCCTTCGGGGTCCTTATGACCTGGCCATTTAGCCCAAGGTGTGCAAAAAAGTGCCTCTCAGAGGTAAAACATCCCAACGTTAAAGAACACGCTCTATGGCCTTGACGGGAGGCTACCATCTGTATCCAAACAGCTGTTACAGTGGGGCCCCTCCCCCAACCTTCTCTGAGCCTTCAGGGTCCATGTGACCTGGCCATTTAGTCCATGGTGTGCAAAAAAGTGCCGCTCAGAGGTAAAACATCCCAACGTTAAAGAACACGCTGGATGGCCTTAACAGGAAGCTACCAACTGTCTCCCAACAGCTGTTCCAGTGGGTCCCCTCCCACAACCCTCTCTGAGCCTTCGGGGTCCTTGTGACCTGGGCATTGAGCCCATGGTGTGCAAAAAAGTGCCGCTCAGAGGTAAAACATCCCAACGTTAAATAACACGCTGGATGGCCTTGACGAGAGGCTACCATCTTCCTTGGCCTAACGATGGCCTTGACGGGAGGCTACCATCCCAACAGCTGTTCCAGTGGATCCTCTCCCCCAACCTTCTCTGAGCCTTCGGGGTCCTTTTGACCTGGCCATTTAGCCCACGGTGTGCAAAAAAGTGCCGCTCAGAGGTAAAACATCCCAACGTTAAATAACACATTGGATGGCCTTGACGGGAGGCTACCATCTGTCTCCCAACAGCTGTTCCAGTGGATCCCCTTCCCCCAACCTTCTCTGAGCCTTCGGGGTCCTTGTGACCTGGTCATTTAGTCCATTGTGTGCAAAAAGTGTCACTCACATTTTGTGTTGGGTTGTTTTACCTCTGAGCGACACTTTTTTGCACATTATAGGATAAATTTCGTCTTTTAAGAAATGTTTGCGTGCATATTTGTCAAAGTCAGACAACATTGAATATATGTTTACTGTGATTAAATAATATTTTGATAGCATTTACATAGGAACTGATCATTGGTAAGACTGCATACCACACCACCTGTGATAGTTACTATTTTTTTATACTTTTTATTTTTTACTTACTTTATTTCCTTTAATGAAAATGAATTAATTTTTTTTATAACCTGCAAGAGCTCCTAGGTTGTTCACATATACTTATTGATTGTCTTACTTAGTTTTATGTGGGGCGGGGGTGGCTCAGTCGGTAGCGCGCAAGGCTCGTAAACTGTAGTTCCCAGGTTCGAGTAACAGGTGGGTCAGCGTTGAGATTTATCTCCGCAAAATTCCCCGCCCTGACCACGGTCAGAAGGGGACACCGATGGGCTTGGAAAGCCGCCGTCCATCGGATGGGACGTTAAGCCGTGGCCTCGTGTGTGGGAGAGAGCCATACCTTGTGTACGTTAAAGAACACACTGGATGGCCTTGACGGGAGGCTACCATCTGTCTCCCAACAGCTGTTCCAGTGGGCCCCTCCCCAACCTTCACTGAGACTTCAGGGTTCTTGTGACCTGGCCATTTAGCCCATGGTGTGCAAAAAAGTGCCGCTCAGAGGTAAAACAACCCAACGTTAAAGAACACTCTGGATGGCCTTGACGGGAGGCTATCATCTGTCTCCCAACAGATAAATCTCAACGCTGACCCAGCTGGGACTCGAACCTGGGAACTACAGATTACGAACCTAGCGCGCTACCGACTGAGCCACGCTACGCCCCACAGAGTAGGGCTCTCGCGTACACGATACCACGGCTTAACGCCCATCGGATGGACGGCGACCTTTGCAGGCCCATCGGTGTCCTCTACTAACCTTGGGCAGGGCAGAGAATTTTGCCGAGATAAATCTCAATGCTGACCCAGCTGGGACTCGAACCTGGGAACTACAGATTACGATGCTACCTACTGAGAGCCACCCCTGCCCCACAGAGTAGGGCTCTCACGCACACGAGACCACGGCTTAACGCCCATCCGACGGACGGCGGCCTTTGCAGGCAAATCGGTGTCCTCTACTAACCTTGGGCAGGGCGGAGATAAATCTCAACGCTGACCCAGCTGGAACTGGAACCTGGAAACTACAGATTACGAGCCTGGCGCGCTACCGACTGAGCCACCCCCGCTCCTATCACTCACAGGTAAAATAATAAAACAAAAAAAAAACCACAAAGTAAAACAACTTTTACTCTAACACAACCAAAAACATTTTTTTGCTTTAAAACACAAAATAACTAATGTTACAACAAAAATACTCATTAAAAGAAAATCCGAAAATTTCCTCAAGACATTACCGATGTATGACACCAGCATTTGGGGCGGGGGTGGCTCAGTCGGTAGCGCGCCAGGCTCGTAATCTGAAGTTCCCAGGTTCGAGTAACAGGTGGGTCAGCGTTGAGATTTATCTCCGCAAAATTCCCCGCCCTGCCCACGGTCAGTAGGGGTCACCGATGGGCTTGGAAAGGCCTCCGTCCGTCAGATGGGACGTTAAGCCGTGGCCCCCGTGTGCGGGAGAGCCATACCCTGTGCACTTTAAAGAACACGCTGGATGGCCTTGACGGGAGGTTACCATCTGTCTCCCAACAGCTGTTCCAGTGGGTCCCCTCCCCCAACCTTCTCTGAACCTTCTGGGTCCATGTGACCTGGCGATTTAGCCCATGGTGTGCAAAAAAGTGCCGCTCAGAGGTAAAACAACCCAACGTTAAAGAACACGCTGGATGGCCTTGACGGGAGGCTACCATCTGTCTCCCAACAGCTGTTCCAGTGGGTCACCTCCCCCAACCTTTTCTGAGCCTTCGGGGTCCATGTGACCTGGCCATTTAGCCCATGGTGTGCAAAAAAGTGCCGCTCAAAGGTAAAACAACCCAACCCAACACTAACATTTTCTTACTCCTTCGTTTATTTACTCTCTTAATGTTAGCAGCCTTAATACGTTGTTTAATCTGTCACTCTTAATAATAAAATGATTTTACATGGTATTAACAGGTCCTAACGAAAAAATGCAATTTCTCGCAACCTATTTGTTTCCCATTCGTTGACAACAATCTTGCTCATCAGAAAGACTTATCTAAAACATGAAAAGACAACAAAATAACTTTAGAAAAATGTAAGACAAGATCAATTTACATGGCTCATATTTTTTTTATATCGCTCCGAAATTTCCTCATTGTAGTGTCGTGAATTTTAATCACTTTCATCTCAATACATACATGGAAACTAAATCACTATTTGACACCGTATTAGCTGCCTCTGACGATCCATCACGACCTGAGACACACCCCAAGGCAGAAAAGTACCTCCCCTAGACATGGCTACTTCACTTAAAAGCACTAAAAAATCATCACTTCGCGGAAAAAAAAAATATTTCGTCAGAAATTGCTGCTCACGTAATTATTATCACAAGCATCTTACCCCAAACTTGAAAAGGTGATGTACAACTTAAACATTAAGCTCTTTGTTTGAGAAAAAGGTGACTAAAAGAGACAGAGCTTAAAAACAGCCCATCAAATTATATATGCCATCATTTTCGTGTTTTTCCAACATGTCGAGAGATCCATTAATCGTTCCCAGATGTCTACTCTCTCCTCTAAAGACCTCCTCCGCATCCTCCGGCGCCTTTCAACGAAAAGCGAAGGATTCCGCATTAATGATCAGTTTTGGAAGAAAAGATGACCCTAAGAAGAGGAGGAGCAGGAGAAAAGAAAAGTGACTTATACGGTCAGGCATCTCTGAATAGCCTCCTTTTCAACTATGACGACGTCAGTGCACTTAGTATCAAGAAGTTATCGATTCCGGAGTAGTAATCGATAAGAGGGCACAACCCACCGCATGTAATGGGCGATGGCCGATCTCCGCCTTCGCGAAAGTCAGACAAAGGTCCTGCCGCCAATGGCTACGTTCAAACATTTTTAAATAATTATTGGGCCTCGCTAATGACCTTCCGCTGTAAGAGATCTTGTCTCAATGGATGGGAACTGTGATCAGAGAGGATGTCTAAATGGCAATTAAGGATGAGCCCAGATGGCTGAAGGAGAGATCATCTGATGATCTTTGCGCAAGTGCTGGGTCTTCCGAGATTTTATTGTGGGGGGCACACAGTTACGATGGCTATTCATTTTATATGGTTATTATCAATGGGAATGGCAGTACTGTGTCAGTTTCAATTCACTCTCTAATAATTTCGGTTTTGCTTTTTATATTTTGGTTTCCTTCTAGCATGAAGTAGACACGTACGCAGGATTTAATTTCGGGAGGATCAGAGAATATAGTATGGAGGGAGGGTTCGAAAAATTTAGTTTGGTGGAGGGTACGAGAATTTTGTTTCGGTGGGAGGAGTGTAGGAAAATTAGGGTTCGGAGAATTTAGTTTGGTGGAGGGTAACAGAATTTTGTTTCGGTGGGAGAAGTGTAGGAAAATTAGGGTTCGGAGAATTTAGTTTGGTGGAAGGTACGAGAATTTTGTTTCGGTGGGAGGAGTGTAGGAAAATTAGGGTTCGGATAATTTAGTTTGGTGGAAGGTACGAAAATTTTGTTTCGGTAGGAGGAGTGTAGGAAAATTAGGGTTCGGAGAATTTAGTTTGGTGGAAGGTACGAGAATTTTGTTTCGGTGGGAGGAGTGTAGGAAAATTAGGGTTCGGAGAATTTAGTTTGGTGGAGGGTACGAGAATTTTGTTTCGGTGGGAGGAGTGTAGGAAAATTAGGGTTCGGAGAATTTAGTTTGGTGGAGGGTTCGAGAATTTTGTTTTGGTGGGAGGAGTGTAGGAAAATTAGGGTTCGGAGAATTTAGTTTGGTGGAGGGTACGAGAATTTTGTTTCGGTGGGAGGAGTGTAGGAAAATTAGGGTTCGGAGAATTTAGTTTGGTGGAGGGTACGAGAATTTTGTTTCGGTGGGAGGAGTGTAGGAAAATTAGGGTTCGGAGAATTTAGTTTGGTGGAGGGTTCGAGAATTTTGTTTCGGTGGGAGGAGTGTAGGAAAATTAGGGTTCGGAGAATTTAGTTTGGTGGAAGGTACGAGAATTTTGTTTCGGTGGGAGAAGTGTAGGAAAATTAGGGTTCGGAGAATTTAATTTGGTGGAAGGTACGAGAATTTTGTTTCGGTGGCAGGAGTGTAGAAAATTAGGGTTCGGAGAATTTAGTTTGGTGGAGGGTACGAGAATTTTGTTTCGGTGGGAGGAGTGTAGGAAAATTAGGGTTCGGAGAATTTAGTTTGGTGGAGGGTTCGAGAATTTTGTTTCGGTGGGAGGAGTGTAGAAAAATTAGGGTTCGGAGAATTTAGTTTGATGGAGGGTTCGAGAATTTTGTTTCGGTGGGAGGAGTGTAGGAAAATTAGGGTTCGGAGAATTGAGTTTGGTGGAGGGTTCGAGAATTTTGTTTTGGTGGGAGGAGTGTAGGAAAATTAGGGTTCGGAGACTTTAGTTTGGTGGGGGGTTCGAGAATTTTGTTTCGGTCGGAGGAGTGTACGAAAATTAAGTTTCGGAGAATTTAGTTTGGTGGAAGGTCCGAGAAATTTGTTTCGGGGGGAGGAGTGTAGAAAAATTAAGTTTAGGAGAATTTAGTTTGGTGGGAGGGCTCGAGAATTTTGTTTCGGGGGAGGAGAGTAAGAAATTTAAATTTGGTGGATGGCTCAAGAATTTTGTTTCGGGGGGAGGAGTGTAGGAAAACTAAGTTTCGGAGAATTTAGTTTGGTGGGGGGCTCGAGAATTTTGTTTCGGGGGAGGAGCGTAAGAAATTTAAATTTGGTGGATGGCTCAAGAATTTTGTTTCGGGAGGAGTGTACGAAGATTAAGTTTCGGAGAATTTAGTTTGGTGGAAGGATCGAGAAATTTGTTTCGGGGGGAGGAGTGTAGAAAAATTAAGTTTAGGAGAATTTAATTTGGTGGGAGGGCTCGAGAATTTTGTTTCGGGGGAGGAGCGTAAGAAATTTAAATTTGGTGGATGGCTCAAGAATTTTGTTTCGGGGGGAGGAGTGTAGGAAAACTAAGTTTAGGAGAATTTAGTTTGGTGGGGGGCTCGAGAATTTTGTTTCGGGGGAGGAGCGTAAGAAATTTAAATTTGGTGGATGGCTCAAGAATTTTGTTTCGGGGGGAGGAGTGTAGGAAAACTAAGTTTAGGAGAATTTAGTTTGGTGGGGGGCTCGAGAATTTTGTTTCGGGGGAGGAGCGTAAGAAATTTAAATTTGGTGGATGGCTCAAGAATTTTGTTTCGGGGGGAGGAGTGTAGGAAAACTAAGTTTAGGAGAATTTAGTTTGGTGGGGGGCTCGAGAATTTTGTTACGGGGGAGGAGCGTAAGAAATTTAAATTTGGTGGATGGCTCAAGAATTTTGTTTCGGGGGGAGGAGTGTAGGAAAACTAAGTTTCGGAGAATTTAGTTTGGTGGATGGATCGAGAATTTTGTTTCGGGAGTGGAATTTCGGGAGGAGTTTGGTGGAAGGATCGAGAAATTTGTTTCGGGAGGATAATTTAGTTTGGTGGAAGGTTCAAGAATTTTGTTTCGGGGAGGAGTATAGGAAAATTAAGTTTCGGAGAATTTAGTTTGGTGGAGGGTTCGAGAATTTTGTTTCGGGGGAGGAGAATACGAAAATTAAGTTTCGGAGAATTTAGTTTGGTGGAAGGATCGAAAAATTTGTTTCGGGGGGAGGAGTGTAGGAAAATTAAGTTTCGGAGAATTAGTTTGGTGGAGGGTTCGAGAATTTTGTTTCGGGGG
The DNA here is from genome assembly GCA_038380435.1 of Ryuthela nishihirai. Lineage (NCBI taxonomy): Eukaryota > Metazoa > Arthropoda > Arachnida > Araneae > Heptathelidae > Ryuthela > Ryuthela nishihirai. Next base: position 87,390 of record JAWZYU010000388.1, on the reverse strand, counting down.
AGGAGTATAGGAAAATTAAGTTTCGGAGAATTTAGTTTGGTGGAAGGATCGAAAAATTTGTTTCGGGGGGAGGAGTGTAGGAAAATTAAGTTTCGGAGAATTTAGTTTGGTGAAGAGTTCGAGAATTGAATTTCGGTAGGGTTCTAGAATTGAATTTCATGGAGTGTTCAGGAATTGAGTTTCGTGGGGAGGACCCGAGAATTGAGTTTCGTGGGGGGAATCCGAGAGTTGGGTTTCGGGGAGGGTCTAGAATTTAGTTCGAGAATTGAGTTTGGGGGAAGATTCGAGAATTTACTTTGAGAGAGGTTTCGAGAATTTAGTTTCGTGGGGTGGGTGGAAATCAGAAAATTTAGTTTGGAGAGGGCTCGAAAATTTAATATCGTGCGGGGATCCGAGAATTTTGTTTGGAGGGAGAGTCGGAGAATAAGACTTGAGTAGGATTTCTCAACTGCTAAAATATTCCACAGGACAGAAAAGGTTAAAATTGTATTTCATATGTAATAAAATTTTATAATTTTTTTTTCTTCAATCTATTTTTAGTGTCGGACATATACTATGGGGCTAAAAAAAATTATGCAAACAACTTTGAGATTTCGTATAAGACGACCGGATTTTTTTCTTTTACCTTAGATTCAAGCTTTCGAGTATGGATCGTCAAGGTTTTCTTTCAAGTTAAAACTTCTCCTCAAAAAAAAACGCAAATGAAATTATCGGATAATTTTTAAAATTTAATCTGTTTGTGAATGTTAGGTTCAAGGATAGCAGAAACATTCTGACAAATCGTCTGTACTCAGGCCAGGATCCAGAAAAATAATAGAGCGGGCGGAGAGGGTTGGGTTGTTTTACTTCTGAGCAGCACTTTTTTGCACACAATGGGCTAAATGGCCAGGTCACAATGACCCCGAAGGCTCAGAGAAGGTTGATATACTGGAACAGCTGTTGGGAGACAGATGGTAGCCTTCCGTCAGGGCCATCCAGCGTGTTCTTTAACGTTGGGTTGTTTTACCTCTGAGCGGCACTTTTTTGCACACAATGGGCTAAATGGCCAGGTCACAAGGACCCCGAAGGCTCCGAGAAGGTTGTGGGAGGGGACCCATTGAAACAGCTCTTGGGAGGCAGATGGTAGCCTCCTATCAAGGCCATTCAGCGTGTTCTTTAACGTTGGGTTGTTTTACCACTGAGCGGCACTTTTTTGCACACAATGGGCAAAATGGCCAGGTCACAAGGACCCCGAAGGCTCAAAGAATGTTGGGGGAGTGGACCCACTGAAACAGCTCTTGGGAGACAGATGGTAACCTCCCATCAAGGCCATTCAGCATGTTCTTTAACATTGGGATGTTTTACCTCTTATCGGCACTCTTTTGCACACAATGGGCTAAATGGCCAGGTCACAAAGACCCTGAAGGCTCAGAGAAGGTTGGGAGGACGGGACGCACTAGAACAGCTCTTGGGAGACAGATGGTAGCCTCCTATCAAGGCCATTCAGCGTGTTCTTTAACGTTGGGTTGTTTTACCTCTGAGCGGCACTTTTTTGCACACAATGGGCTAAACGGCCAGGTCACAAGGACCCCGAAGGCTCCGAGAAGGTTGTGGGTGGGGACCCACTGAAACAGCTCTTGGGAGACAGATGGTAGCCTCCTATAAAGGCCATTCAGCGTGTTCTTTACCGTTGGGTTGTTTTACCTCTGAGCCGCACTTTTTTGCACACAATGGGCTAAATGGAAAGGTCACAAGGACCCCGAAGGCTCAGAGAAAGTTGGGGGAGAGAACCGACTGGAACAGTTGTTGGGAGACAGATGGTAGCCTCCCGTCAAGCCCATTCAGCGTGTTCTTTAACGTGCACATGGTATGTCTCACCCGCACACGGGTTCACGGCTTAACGTCCCATCTGACGGACGGCGGCCTTTTCAAGCCCATCGTTATCCCCTACTGACCGTGGACAGGGCGGAGAATTTTGCGGAGCTAAATCTCAACACTAACCCAGCTGGGACTCGAACCTGGGAAATGCAGATTACGAGCCTGGGCCGATACCGACTGAGCCACCCCCGTCCCCAGGTATTTAAAGAATTACGAAAGTTTTCAAATTTAACAACAACAATGCCAGTTACAAAAATTGACTTCAGAACTTAATTTAAATTTAGTAATAAGTAGTCAGTAACAAGTTTTGGTAAATAATTCTTTCACTATTCATCAATTTTACATAAGTTTCTTAAGACTGGCACTGTGTTATTAAATATTCAAACTTCTATAACTCATTATATATTTTAACACATACTCCCTAGGGGTCTGACAAGAGCCTGTCAGTTTCATAAACCACAGAGATATGGATCTTTATCTGCTATTCAATTTTTTAAAACAAAAAAACAGCTCATTATAGAAGCTATATAGCTTCGACGTTAGCTTCCCAATGACATAACATAGGGTTGTTGCTCAATTTATGGAAACCGGTATAACTTGGGGCGACATTATACGCTAATAGGTTGGGTTGGATTGTTTTACCTCTGAGCGGCACTTTTTTGCACACCATTGGCTAAATGGCCAGGTCACATGGATCCTGAAGGCTCAGAGAAGGTTGGGGGAGGGGACCCACTGGAACAGCTGTTGGGAGACAGATGGTAGCCTCCCGTCAAGGCCATTCAGCGTGTTCTTTAACGTGCACATGGTATGTCTCACCCGCACACGGGTTCACGGCTTAACGTCCCATCCGACGGACGGCGGCCTTTCCAAGCCCATCGGTGTCCCCTACTGACCGTGGAGAGGGCGGGGAATTTTGCGGAGATAAATCTCAACGCTGACCCAGCTGGGACTCGAACCTGGGAACTACAGATTACGAGCCTGGCGCGCTACCGATTGAGCCACCCCCGCCCCTACGCTAATAGGCGTACCAATAATTCTTTGAACAATTGGTTCTTTTTCGTTGCAATATATGCTAAATTACAGACGTGATCAAAAGTATATCATTCACGTACAGGTGTCTTTACTGCAATGATAGAATCAATGCAGTGAAACAAACTTCCACGTCATTCTGTCAGCACAGAGCAAGGGGTTTCCGTATTCTGTCATCTTATGGGAATGGAAATTTATCAACTGTTCTGGTCTGAGCTAACTTTGAAATATTCTTTTTTGTAAAGAAAAATATAAATAATGTTAAATTAAAGATCTAACTCAAATCTTTTTAATCCTCGATTTTCAAAGATATTCTTTTAATATTAAAAAACATAACCTCCACAGCAAATGTATACTACAGATGTCTGAAGGTGCGAGGGTGGCTCAGTCGTTAGCGCGCCAGGCTCGTAATCTGCAGTTTCCAGGTTCGATTCCCAGCTGGGTCAGCGTTGAGATTTATCTCTATAAAACTTTCCGCTCTGCCCACGGTCAGCAGGAAGACACATTGGGTTCGGTTGTTTTACTTCTGAGCGGCAATTTTTTGCACACCATGGGCTCATGGCCAGGTCACAACGACCCCAAAGGCTCAGAGAAGGTTGGGGGAGGGGACCCACTGGAACAGCTGTTGGGAGACAGATGGTAGCATCCCGTCAAGCCATCCAGCGTGTTCTTTAACGTTGGGTTGTTTTACCTCTGAGCGGCATTTTTTGCACACCATGGGCTAAATGGCCAGGTCACAAGAACCCCAAAGGCTCAGAGAAGGTTGGGGGAGGGGACCCACTGGAACAGCTGTTGGGAGACAGATCGTAGCATCCCGTGAAGCCATACAGCGTGTTCTTTAACGTTGGGTTGTTTTACCTCTGAGCGGCATTTTTTGCACACCATGGGCTAAATGGCCAGGTCACAAGAACCCCAAAGGCTCAGAGAAGGTTGGGGGAGGGGACCCACTGGAACAGCTGTTGGGAGACAGATGGTAGCATCCCGTCAAGCCATCCAGCGTGTTCTTTAACGTTGGGTTGTTTTACCTCTGAGCGGCATTTTTTGCACACCATGGGCTAAATGGCCAGGTCACAAGAACCCCAAACGCTCAGAGAACTTGGGGGAGGGGACCCACTGGAACAGCTGTTGGGAGACAGATGGTAGCATCCCGTCAAGCCATCCAGCGTGTTCTTTAACGTTGGGTTGTTTTACCTCTGAGCGGTACTTTTTTGCACACCGTGGGCTAAATGGCCAGGTCACAAGGACCCAAATGGCTCAGAGAAGGTTGAGGGAGGGGACCCACTGGAACAGCTGTTGGGACAAATATGGTAGCCTCCCGTCAAGGCCATCCAGCGTGTTCTTTAACGTTGGGTTGTTTTACTTCTGAGCGGCACTTTTTTCACACCATCGACTAAATGGCCAGGTCACAAGGACCCCGAAGGCTCAGAGAAGGTTGGGGGAGGGGACCCACTGGAACACCTGTTGGGAGACATATGGTAGCCTCCCGTCAAGGTCATCCAGCGTGTTCTTTAACGTTGGGTTGTTTAACCTCTGAGCGGAACTTTTTTCCACACCATGGGCTAAATGGCCAGGTCACAAGAACCCCAAAGGCTCAGAGAAGTTGGGGAAGGGGACCCATTGGAACAGCTGTTGGGAGACAGATGGTAGCCTCCCATCAAGCCATCCAGCGTGTTCTTTAACGTTGGGTTGTTTTACCTTTGAGCGGCATTTTTTTGCACACCATGGGTTAAATGGCCAGGCCACAAGGACCCCGAAGGCTCAGAGAAAGTTGGGAGGACGGGACCGACTGGAACAGCTGTTGGGAGACAGATGGTAGCCTCCCGTCAAGGCAATCCAGCATGTTCTTTAACGTACTCGGGGTATAGCTCTCCTGCACACGGCGCCACGGGTTTACGTCACATCCTACGGACGGCAGCCTTTCCAAGCCCATCGGTATCCCATACAGACCGTGGGCAGGACGGGGAGCAGGAAGACACCATGGACTTTTAAATATCATAACTATATACATAATAGCTATATAAAAGGCTTTTTAAGTCTTCTCATATTTACTCTCTAAGTTCCTTTAATTTCCTTGATGCCTCACTGAAATGCTTCGATATTCATCAACCTTCTCACCAACAAAACGGATGTATTGAGGACTTTAAAAAACTGAGAATCACTGCTACAGCACAGTGATTCTCAGAAAAAAAAATGTGGCTCTAAGAACAGTCCCGATAGATTTCCGTAGATAGGTTGTTTCACCTCTGAACGGCACTTTTTTGGGCACAATGGATTAAGTGGCCAGGTCACAAGGACCCCGAAGACTCAGAGAAAGTTGGGGGAGGGAACCCACTGGAACAGCTGTTGTGAGACAGATGGTAGCCTCTCGTCAAGGCCATCCAGCGTGTTCCTTAATGTTGGGCTGTTTACGGTTTTTTTACCTCTGATCGGCATTTTTTTTTTGACGGATTTTTACCTCTGAGAGGCACTTTTTTTACACAATGGATTAAATGGCCAGGTCACAAGGACCCCGAAGACTCAGAGAAGGTTGGGGGAAGGGACTCACTGGAACAGCTGTTGGAAGACAGATGGTAGCCTCTCGTCAAGGCCATCCAGCGTGTTCCTTAATGTTGGGTTGTTTACGGTTTTTTACCTCTGATCGACATTTTTTTTTCTTTTTTTTTTGACGGTTTTTTACCTCTGAGAGGCACTTTTTTTACACAATGGATTAAATGGCCAGGTCACAAGGACCCCGAAGCTCAGAGAAGGTTGGGGAGGGAACTCTATGGAACAGCTGTTGGAAGACAGATGGTAGCCTCCCGTCAAGGCCATCCAGCGTGTTCCTTAATGTTGGGATGTTTACGGTTTTCTACCTCTGATTGGCACTTTTCTTTTTCTTTTTTTACGGTTTTTTACCTCTGAGAGGCACTTTTTTTACACAATGGATTAAATGGCCAGGTTACAAGGACCCCGAAGACTCAGAGAAGGTTGGGGGAGGGGACACACTGGAACAGCTGTTGGGAGACAGATGGTAGCCTCCCGTCAAGGCCATCCAGCGTGTTCTTTAATGTGCACAGTGTATGGCTCTCCAGCACATAGGGCCACGGCTTAACGTCACATCCGATGGACGGCAGCCTTTCCAAGCCCATCGGTGTCCACTGACCGTGGGCAGAAGGGGAAGTTTTGCGGAGATGAATCTCAACGCTGGCGCAGCCGAGACTCGAACCTGGACACTACAAATTACAAGCCTGGCGCGCTACAGATAACTCACCCCCACCCCACTTCCCTAGCTTTATTTTATTCGCCCACAATTATATTATTCATTATAGGTTCACAAAATCTCTTTCAAACTATTTTCAGTCATGATTCTGATTCAAATATATATTTATTTCCTGGGTCGGGGTGGCTCAGTCGGTAGAGCGCCAGGCTCGTAATCTGTATTCCCAGGTTCGAGTCCCAGCTGGGTCAGCGTTGAGATTTATCTCCGCAAAATTCCCCGCCCTGCACACGGTCAGTGGACACCGATGGGCTTGGAAAGGCTGCCGTCCATCGGATGTGACGTTAAGCCGTGGCCCTATCTGCTGGAGAGCCATACACTGTGCACATTAAAGAACACGCTGGATGGCCTTGACGGGAGGCTACCATCTGTCTCCCAACAGCTGTTCCAGTGTGTCCCCTCCCCCAACCTTCTCTGAGCCTTTGGGGTCCTTGTGACCTGGCCATTTAGCCCATTGTGTGCAAAAAAGTGCCGCTCAGAGGTAAAACAACCCAACCCCAACCTTCTATGAGCCTTCGGGGTCCATGTCACCTGGCCATTTAGCCCATGGTGTGCAAAAAAGTGCCACTCAGAGGTAAAACAACCCAACGTTAAAGAACACGCTGGATGGCCTTGACGGGAGGCTACCATCTGTCTCCCAACTGCTGTTCCAGTGGGTCCCCTCCCCCAACCTTCTCTGAGCCTTCGGGGTCCTTGTGACCTGGCCATTTAGTCCATGGTGTGCAAAAAAGTGCCGCTCAGAGGTAAAACAACCCAACGTTAAAGAACACGCTGGATGGCCTTGACGGGAGGCTACCATCTGTCTCCCAACAGCCGTTCCAGTGGGTCCCCTCCCCCAACCTTTTCTGAGCCTTCGGGGTCCATGTGACCTGGCCATTTAGCCCATGGTGTGCAAAAAAGTGCCGCTGAGAGGTAAAACAATCCAACCCTATATTTATTTCCGCCAGGAATACCAAAGAACCACAATTATTTACAAAAAACATGATCATTAGTTTTTAAACTACAACTGACAAGGTAAGTAATTGTGTAACTTACATTAACAAAATTCAATAAACGAAAATTCTTCCAGAACTTCAAGATATTTGCTTTTCACTTTTGAAAGGATGTTTAACTTTCAAAAAAAAAAAAATGAACGTTATTATATGTGCATTCATTCATTACCAGAATAAAATCAGTTCTCATCCTTTACGTTGCGAAAATAGCTAATGGCAATTATCGAACTATGCCTTGTTACGCGTATCTGATTTTTGTTCCTAGACAAATACTTTTTCTTTAAAGCTGAGGAAATAAGTTACAGCTAGGTTTGTTTGGTTTGTTTTAGAAGGCTCAGAGAAGGTTGGGAGAGGGGACCCACTGGAACAGTTGTTGGGAGACAGATGGTAGCTTCCCATCAAGGCCATCCGGCGTGTTTTTTAACGTGCAAAGGGTATGGCTCTCCCGCACACGGCGCCACGGCTTAACGTCGCATCCGACGGACGGTGGCATTTCAAAACCCATCGGTGTCCCCTACTGATCGTGGTCAGGGCGGGGAGTTTTGCGGAGATAAATCTCAACTCTAACCCAGCTGAGACTCGAACCTGAGAACTGCAGATTACGTGTCTGGCGCGCTACCGACTGAGCCACCCCCGTATACGAGATATATACGAGAACAATTTCTCCGTAAAATAAAATCTTTCTCTAGACCGACACTATCCAGTAAATACCTCTCCCACCAACCTCCTCTGAGCCCTCGGGGTCCTTGTGACCTGACCATTTAGCCCACTGTGTACAAAACGGTGCCTCTTAAAAGCAAACAGCCTGTGCTATTCTATAATTCAGGAGCAAAATGGTTATTTTACTACTGAACTGTAGAATACCACAGGTTGCATTAATGCTAAAATTACACAATAAAAATACATATTTCGCACAAAAATATCCCAAAAGACGAAAGGCTTTGGATTGGATTGTTTTACCTCTGAGCGGCACTTTTTTGCACACCATGGGCTAAATGGCCAGGCCACAAGGACCCCGAAGGCTCAGAGAAGGTTGGGGGAGGGGACCCACTGGAACAGCTGTTGGGAGACAGATGGTAGCCTCCGGTCAAGGCCATCCAGCGTGTTCTTTAACGTGCACAGGGTATGGCTCTCCCGCACACGGGGCCACGGCTTAACGTCCCATCCGACGGACGGCGGCCTTTCCAAGCCCATCGGTGTCCCCTACTGACCGTGGGCAAGGCGGGGAAATTTTGCGGAGATAAATCTCAACGCTGACCCAGCTGGGACTCGAACCTGGGAACTACAGATTACGAGCCTGGCGCGCTACCGACTGAGCCACCCCGCCCCAAAACGAAAGGCAGTTTCTATTTAAAAAAAAAATTACGTCATAACTTAAGGGGAAATATCTGACTTAAGCTTTTCACATCTCTCTCTCCTTTCCTACAGGGGCGGGGGTGGCTCAGTCGGTAGCGCGCCAGGCTCGTAATCTGTAGATCCCAGGTTCGAGTCCCAGCTGGGTCAGCGTTGAGATTTATCTCCGCAAAATTCCCCGCCCTGCCCATGGTCAGTAGAGGACACCGATGGGCTTGGAAAGGCCGTCGTCCGTCGGATGGGACGTTAAGCCGTGGCTCCGTGTGCGGGAGAGCCATACCCTGTGCACGTTAAAGAACACGCTGGATGGCCTTGACGGGTGGCTACCATCTGTCTCCCAACAGCTGTTCCAGTGGGTCCCCTCCCCCAACCTTCTCTGAGCCTTCGGGGTCCATGTGACCTGGCCATTTAGCCCATGGTGTGCAAAAAAGTGTGCGCTCAGAGGTAAAACAACCCAACGTTAAAGAACACGCTGGATGGCTTTGACGGGACGCTACCATCTGTCTCCCAACAGCTGTTCCAGTGGGTCCCCTCCCCCAACCTTCTCTGAGCCTTCGGGGTCCATGTGACCTTGCCATTTAGCCCATGGTGTGCAAAAAAGTGCCGCTCAGAGGTAAAACAACCCAACGTTAAAGAACACGCTGGATGGCCTTGACGGGACGCTACCATCTGTCTCCCAACAGCTACCTGGCCATTTAGCACATGGTGTGCAAAAAAGTGCCTCTCAGAGGTAAAACAACCCAACGTTAAAGTACACACTGGATGGCCTTGACGGGAAGCTACCATCTGCCTCCCAACAGCTCTTCCAGTGGGTCCCCTCCCCCAACCTTCTCTGAACCTTCGGGGTCCATGTGACCTGGCGATTTAGCCCATTTTTGTGCAAAAAAGTGCCGCTCAGAGGTAAAACAACCCAACCCTATTTCTTATGCATCCTGTTTTCTCCATATGTCAGAAACCGCTCCAACTATTTGCAAAGATCGTTCCCATAGTAAGCATACTGCTACAGTAGTTTGCATATATATCGATAAACAGCGATACCATGCCACGTTATTCCAAAACAGACAAATCCAAAACTGACTGCAAATCTTCCTGTTAAAGAACCAACGTGTGAGGAACCCGAGTAGACGACTAGTTGCTGGAATATATTCAGAAAACAAAATTTGTCATTGATTCTCTTTCTTCTTGAGAAGCTCATATCAATATTGACAATACTTATATGGAGTTTATGCGCCTGGAAAAACTTAGCTATGTTTACAATGCATTACATTTTATACTTCTTTGAATATATTTAAATATCATTTCTCAAGGATGGATAAATGTTAAAGAGTTTAAAGTAGCCTTCTACTTTGAAATATAAATTATTCTGGTGCTCGGAATCGGAGTGAAAAGGAAAATGAATTAAAACCAATACATTTTGGGTTCTTTTACCTCTGAGCGGCACTTTTTTGCGCACTATGGGCTAAATGGCCAGGTCACATGGACCCCGGTGACTCAGAGAAGATTGAGGGAGGTGACCCACTGGAACAGCTGTTGGGAGACAGATGGTAGCCTCCCGTCAAGGCCATACAGCGTGTTCTTTAACGTTGGGTTGTTTTACCTCTGAGCGGCACTTTTTTTGCACACCATGGGCTAAATGGCCAGGTCACATGAACCCCGAAGGCTCAGAGAAGGTTGGGGGAGGGGACCCACTGGAACAGCTGTTGGGAGACAGATGGTAGCCTCCCGTCAAGGCCATCCAGCGTGTTCTTTAACGTTGGGTTGTTTTACCTCTGAGCGGCACTTTTTTGCGCACTATGGGCTAAATGGCCAGGTCAAAAGGACCCTGAATGCTCAGTGAAAGTTGGGGGAGGGGACCCACTGGAACAGCTGTCCCCCTAGATATCGGATTGGCTTGGGTTGAGTTGTTTTACCTCTGAGCGGCACTTTTTTGCACACCATGGGCTAAATTGCCAGGTCACATGGATCCCGAAGGCTCGGAGAAGGCTGGGGGAGGGGACCCACTGGAACAGCTGTTGGGAGACAGATGGTAGCCTCCCGTCAAGGCCATCCAGCGTGTTCTTTAACGTGCACAGGATATGTCTCTCTCCCGCACACGGGCCCACGGCTTAACGTCCCATCCGACGGACGGCGGCCTTTCCAAGCCCATCGGTGTCCCCTACTGACTGTGGGCAGGGCGGGGAATTTTGCGGAGATAAATCTCAACGCTGACCCAGCTGGGACTCGAACCTGGGAACTACAGATTACGAGCCTGGCGCGCTACCGACTGAGCCACCCCCGACCCAGAGATTGCATTGGCGGGCAATAAATCAAGAACTTCAGAAAGCACGGACTGATTTCTATTTTGCAAAATATTTCCTAACTATAAAAATTCACTTCATTCTTTTCTTTCTTTTCTAGAGTCCTGTTACCCGATGCTGTATCGACAATCGACTTCTGCCTAAAAAAATGGTTTCCATCGACAACACCTCAGTGGAGACAACAGTGATCACGGCCGTAGTGGTGATCGTAGTCCTGTTGACCACCACTGGTCAGACACTAGGAGGGCGCTACGGTTGCCCGACCCGACTGCTAACGAGGCCGTGCTTATGCCAGGAGAAGACACGAGGATTGGACATCTCTTGCGAAAACGCCGAAGTGGACCAGCTCCGAGAAGCGCTGGGGAACATCGGTCAAACGAAGCAGCCTTTGTGGTATCTGAAACTACGCAATAACAAACTCGGGAACCTCCCGGATTATTTGCTGCACGGACTCGACGTGCGTCATTTCATAGCACTTCACAGTAACTTATCGTCGATAGACTATAGGGCATTCGAGACTGTGGCGGATCGTCTGGAGTCTCTGGATCTGGCGCAGAATGCTTTCGAGAAAGTTCCAAGCCATGCTTTGGAAAAGCTCTCGGCTCTTGTGTCCCTGAATCTCAATTACAACAAGCTAGAGATCCTGCATGCTGAGGCATTTAAGGTAATTCATAGAGATTGCTCTAACTGTGATTATTAGACATGTTATATCCAAGGCTGATTTCTAGCGGGGGGGGGGGGGGGGGCAAGGAGTCTTTTTCCCCGTTCCCCACTTTTGTATGGGTTAGGGTGGCTCAGTCGGTAGCGCGCCAGGCTCGTAATCTGTAGTTCCCAGGTTCGAGTGCCAGGTGGGCCAGCGTTGAGATTTATCTCCGCAAAACTCCCCGCCCTGCCCACGGTCAGTAGGGGACACCGATGGGCTTGAAAAGGTCGTTGTCCGCCGGATCGGACGTTAAGCCGTGTTCCCGTGTGCGAGAGTGCGCCATATCCTGTGCACGTTAAAGAACACGGTGGATGGCCTTGACGGGACTCTACCATCTGTCTCCAAACAGCTGTTCCAGTGGGTCCCCTCCCCCAACCTTCTCTGAACCTTGGGGTCTTTGTGACCTGACCATTTAGCCCATGGTTTGCAAAAAAGTGCCGCTCAGAGATAAAACATCCCAATGTTGAAGAACACGCTGGATGGCGTTGACGGGAGGCTACCATCTGTCTCCCAACAGCTGTTCCAGTGGGTCCCCTCCCCCAACCTTCTCTGAGCCTATGGGGTCCATGTGACCTGGCCATTTAGCCCATGGTGTGCAAAAAAAAGTGTGGCTCAGAGGTAAAACAACCCAACCTTGAGTAGTTTACGAAACAAAGGATCAAATAATCGTACACACAGACAAACAATCAGATGTCCTTCCGATAAACACTTTTACGATTTCAGAAACGTCTAAACGTGCTCCTAATAGAAATTCTCGCAACGGTTAATTTTCTTTTCCATGAGCACAATACCTCCTCCACACTTCTTAAGAGAAAGTGGAACGACAGCGTTTTCTGTGGATTCTCCCAGAAAACAACATCCTCTCTAAGGCTTCAGAGTTAGCGAGACGATCTTACATAAGCCAAGGGAAGAAAGAAATGTTTCGAAAACTATTGAAATATTTATAGAACAACCGTCAGCGAACAAATATCGAATACAGAGACCTCTGATCTTGAGCAAGTGGGGAACACATCCTTGCTCTGAATCGCATTCCAGAAATCTTGGTACTGGGCGAAAAATCAATAGCATTTCGAGTCAGAAAGAAAACTATACAAAAGTTACCTAGAACATTTCGGAACAGCTGGGATTTCACAGAACAAAGCTTGGTGTACTGAAATCATTTTTCACGATAATTCAGACACACAACAAATATCTAAAGGTTACTGAAATTGTTCAAAATCGTGTTTTAAGGTGTATTTTGAAGCAAAAAAAGAAGGGAAAGTGTTAGTGAGTTGGGTTGTTATATTTCTGAGCGGCACTTTTTTGCACACCATGGGCTAAATGGCCAGGTCACATGGACCACGAAGGCTCAGAGAAGGTTGTGGGAGGGGACCCACTGGAACAGCTATTGGGAGACAGATGGTAGCCTCCCGTCAAGGCCATCCAGCGTGTTCTTTAACGTGCACAGGGTATGGCTCTCCCGCACACGGCGCCACGGCTTAACGTCCCATACGACGGACGGCGGCCTTTCCAAGCCCAACGGTGTCCCCTACTGACCGTGGGCAGGGCGGGGAATTTTACGGAATGTTAGTGAGAGTTATAGATTTCTTAGTGGTATGGAAATATGCAAATTTTATGAATTAAATTAGTTGATACATTTCAATAAAAATTCTGACATTGGCAGAATTAGAGATTGTCGTACGAGATTATCTAGAAACATGTTATTCATTGAAGTACAGGTTAAGGAAATATTTTTATTAAACATTCTGTTTTTTTTTTTGGTTTATACACTGTATAAGATGTTGCCAAATTATCTTAAGCTTATAAATAATGTGAAAGAATGTTTGAGTTGGGTTGTTTTACCTCTGAGCGGCAGTTTTTTGCACACCATGGACTAAATGGCCAGGTCACAAGAACCCAGAAGGCTCAGAGAAGGTTAGGGGAGGGTACCCACCGGAACAGCTATTTGGAGACAGATGGTATCTCCCGTCAAGGCCATCCAGCGTGTTCTTTAACGTGCACAGGGTATGGCTCTCCTGCACACGGGGTCACGGCTTAACGTCCCATCCGACGGACAGCTGCCTTTCCAAGCCCATTGTTGTCCCCTACTGACCGTGGGCAGGGCTGGGAATTTTGCGGATATAAGACTCAACGCTGACCCAGCTGGGACTCGAACCTGGGAACTATAGATTAGGAGCCTGGGCGCTACCGACTGAGCCACCCCTGCCCCTAGCTGGGTCAGCGTTGAGATTTATCGCCACAAAATTCCGCGCCTTGCCCACGGTCAGCGTAGGGGACACCGATGGGCTTGGAAAGGCCGCCGTCCGTCGGATGGGACGTTAAGCCGTGGCCGCGTGTGCTGGAGAGCCATACCCTGTGCACGTTAAAGAACAAAATGGATGGCCTTGACGGGAGCCTATCATCTGTCTCCCAGTTCCAGTGGGTCCCCTCCCCCAACCTTCTCTGAGCCTTCGGGGTCCATGTGACCTGGCCATTTAGCCCATGATGGGCAAAAAAGTGCCGCGCAGAGGTAAAACAACCCAACGTTAAAAAACACGCTGGATGGCCTTGACGGGAGGCTATCATCTGTCTCCCAACAGCTGTTCCAGTGGGTCCTCTCCCCCAACCTTCTCTGAGCCTTCGGGGTCCATGTGACCTGGCCATTTAGCCCATGGTGTGCAAAAAAGTGCCGCTCAGAGGTAAAACAACCCAACGTTAAAAAACACGCTGGATGGCCTTGACAGGAGGCTAGCATCTGTCTCCCAACAGCTGTTCCAGTGGGTCCTCTCCCCCAACCTTCTCTGAGCCTTCGGGGTCCATGTGACCTGGCCATTTAGCCCATGGTGTGCAAAAAAGTGCCGCTCAGAGGTAAAACAACCCAACCCAAATCCCCGCCCCCCACAAAAAAAATAACGCATTTCATGACTTTTATTTCCATTTCCAGGGCTTAATCTCCCTACTGCGACTGTCACTCTACGGCAACAGGATCAAGTTCATCGACAACCTAGCATTCGTTGGCGTAGGCGACAACCTCACCCGTATCAACCTGGGAGCGAACCAACTGACTGCAGTGCCGTCTCGCCCTCTTCGCAACCTCACCGTTCTGCAGAGGCTGCAGCTACACGAGAACCACATCGCAGCACTGCTTCCAGAAGAGTTCGGTGCCATGGGAGAGAGTCTCGACGTCCTGGAGCTGGCCAATAACCTCGTGGAAGATCTCCCTCCCAGGGCTTTCATGTCCCTTCCAGTGCTGAACTCTCTTGACCTAGAGAGCAATCAGATAGCGAACATACATTACAATGCCTTCACTGGACTAGAAGGTAAACAGCAACCTATGGTTTATGATTTTTATTTTTTTCCTAAAGGGGAGGTTGGGTTGTTTTACCTCTTAGGGGCACTTTTTTGCACACCATGGGCTAAATGGCCAGGTCACAAGGACCCCGAAGGCTCAGAGAAGGTTGGAGGAGGCGACCCACTGGAACAGCTGTTGGGAGACAGATGGTAGCCTCCCGTCAAGGCCATCCAGCGTGTTCTTTAACGTTGGGTTGTTTTGCCTCAGAGCGGCACTTTTTTGCACACCATGGACTAAATGGCCAGGTTACATGGACCCCAAAGGCTCAGAGAAGATTGGGGGACGGGACCCACTGGAACAGCTGTTGGGAGACATATGGTAGCCTTCCGTCAAGGCCATCCAGCGTGTCCTTTAACGTTGGGTTGTTTTGTGTCTAGGCGGCACTTTTTTTTGCATACCATGGGCTAAATGGCCAGGTCACATGGACCCCGAAGGCTCAGAGAAGGTTGTGGGAGAGGACGCACTGGAACAGCTGTTGGGAGACAGATGGTAGCCTCCCGTCAAGGCCATCCAGCGTGTTCTTTAACGTTGGGTTGTTTTACCTCTGAGCGGCACTTTTTTGCACACCATGGGCTAAATGGCCAGGTCACATGGACCCCGAAGGCTCAGAGAAGGTTGGGGGAGGCGACCCACTGGAACAGCTGTTGGGAGACAGATGGTAGCCTCCCGTCAAGGCGATCCAGCGTGTTCTTTAACGTGCAGAGGGTATGGCTCTCCCGCATACGGTGCCACGGCTTAACGTCCCATCCGACGGACGGCGGCCTTTCCAAGCCCATCGGTGTCCCCTACTGACGTGGGCAGGGCGGGGAATTTTGCGGAGATAAATCTCAATGCTGACAAAGCTGGGACTCGAACCTGGGAACTGCGAGCCTGGCACGCTACCGACTGAGCCCCCCCCCCCCCCTCCATTGTGTGCAAAAAAAATACCACTCGGAGGTAAAACAACCCAAAGTGAATTCAGATTCCACCCAGTTCAAGGCAACTTTTCATCTTTACCACTTTCATTTTTTTGTTTAAACAAGATAATTCTGATTAAATGATCAGTAAATCGATAATGAACTGTGCATGCATTTGTCTATATTGCATCATGTTTTAATTTAATCTAACGTATAAATCTTTCACTTTCCTGCAGAGTCTTTGGAATGGTTAAAACTGGGAGAAAACAGGCTGGACTCCATTCCTGCCCACTCTCTGAGGAATCTGACCAAACTTCGACAACTGGATCTGAGAGGCAACAATATCTCCCGAGTTCGTGAGGATGACTTCTGCCCTTACGGAAAGAATCTCAAATTCATCTACTTGCAGAAAAACTGGTAAATAATTCATTCTATTGTATTTAGTGTGTATGTGGTTTTAAGTTATGCTACGTTTTAAAATATTGTGTAAGTCACCATCAGGGACTTAAATTTCCTGTAAAGATGTGAGGATTCTTCTCAGCAATTGAAGTTGGTTGTTTTACTTCTGAGCGGCACTTTTTTTGCACACCATGGGCTAAATGGCCAAGTCACAAGGACCCATACACTCAGAGAAGGTTGGGAGAGGGGACCCACTGTAACAGCTGTTGGGAGACAGATGGTAGCCTCCCGTCAAGGCCATCTAGCGTGTTCTTTAACGTTGGGCTGTTTTACCTCTGAGCGGCACTTTTTTGCACACCATGGGCTAAATGGCCAGGTCACAAGGATCCCGAAAGCTCAGAGAAGGTTGGGGGAGGAGACGCACTGGAATAGCTGTAGGGAGACAGATGGTAGTCTCCCGTCAAGGCCATCTAGCGTGTTCATTAACGTTGGGTTGTTTTACCTCTGAGCGGCACATTTTTGCACACCATGGGCTAAATGGCCAGGTCACAAGGATCCCAAAAGCTCAGAGAAGGTTGGGGGAGGAGACGCACTGGAACAGCTGTTGGGAGACAGATGGTAGCCTCCCGTCAAGGCCATCCAGCGTGTTCTTTAACGTTGGGTTGTTTTACCTCTGAGCGGCACTTTTTTGCACACCATGGGCTAAATGGCCAGGTCACAAGGATCCCAAAAGCTCAGAGAAGGTTGGGGGAGGAGACGCACTGGAACAGCTGTTGGGAAACAGATGGTAGCCTCCCGTCAAGGCCATCTAGCGTATACCCTATACATTGGATGGTCTTCACCAGAAGGTATCTGTCTCCTGACAGCTGTCCAGTGGGTCCTCTTCGCCAAATAGGGTGGGGGTGACTCAGTACATAGCATGCCAGGCTTGTAATATGCAATTCCCACCACGGAAAGAAGTGAGGTTCAAAACTCCCTACCCACGCTCAGATACCATGGACTTGAAAAGACCACCATCTGTCGGATGGGACGTTAAGCCGTGGCCCTGTGCGCGGGAGAGCCATATCCTCTCCCTGACGGGAGGCTGCCATTTCTCCCAATAGCTGTTCCAGTGGGTCCACTCCCCCAACCATCTCTGAGTCTTGGGGGTCCTTGTGACTTGGCAATTTAACCCATTGTGGGCAAAAAAGTGCCGTTCAGAGGTAAAACAACCCAAACCTGTGCACGTTAAAGAACACGCTGGATGGCCTTAACGGGAGGCTACCATCTGTCTCCCAACAGCTGTTCCAGTGGGTCCACTTCCCCAATTTTCTCTGAGTCTTCGGGGTCCTTGTGACGTGGAAATTTAGCCCATTGTGTGCAAAAAAACTGCCGTTCAGAGGTAAAACAACCCAAATCTGTGCACGTTAAAGAACACGCTGGATGGCCTTGACGGGAGGCTACCATCTGTCTCCCAACAGCTGTTCCAGTGGGTCCACTCCCCCAACCTTTTCTGAGTCTTCGGGGTCCTTGTGACGTGGAAATTTAGCCCATTGTGTGCAAAAAACTGCCGTTCAGAGGTAATACAACCCAAATCTGTGCACGTTAAAGAACACGCTGGGCGGCCTTGACGGGAGGCTACCATCTGTCTCCCAACAGCTGTTCCAGGGGTCCACTCCCCCAACCTTCTCTTCGCCTTCGCGGACCTTGTGACCTGGTCATTTAGCCCATGGTGTGCAAAAAAAGTGCCGCTCAGAGACAAAACAACTCAAATCAATCCATCATACGCAAAAAAAAAACACTCAGAAGAAAATAACCAATTTCAAACAGAGAATATTAATTCCATTTATTTTGATTCAACTGAAAAATTCTTTCCGGTTTTTCAATTTCAACCTTCGTATTTTTTTTTACCAGTTCTTCCTTTCGAAAAGAGAATGTGTTAGGAAATTCAGTAAATCGAAATTGCTTCATGGCTCTGGGTAGAAAGCTCATAACTCACGCCGGCAGCTTCAAATTGCCTCGGGTCATTTATCCCCATTACGGCAGCATCAGATCGGCTTTAAATCCGGACAAAAATCGACCACGGTTAAGTAAGAAGCTTGTCGACTGATAGCGGTTTCAGGAGATGACAAACTCCCAATTTAACTGTCATACATTAACATCCTTTATTACTGATGTAGCGCATATTTCATTCCCATATTTCCTGAATAAAGTTTTCTTTCACTTCAGTCATTTTAACCTTCGTAATAATGACGCTTTCTCTTTCGTTTCTTTCTTAAGTGGTTGATAAACAAATTACGAATCTTACAGTATTTATCTTCTTGCTATCACTGCCTTGTCGGGGTGGGGCTCAGTTGATAGCGCGCCAGGCTCGTAATCTGTAGTTCCCAGGTTCGAGTCCCAGCTGGGTAAGCGTTGAGATTTATCTCCGCAAAATTCCCCCACCCTGCCCACGGTCAGTAGGGGACACCGATGGGTTTGGAAAGGCCGCTGTCCGTCGGATGGGACGTTAAGCCGTGGACACGTGTGCGAGAGAGAGTCATATCCTGTGCACGTTAAAGAACACGCTGGATGGCCTTCACGGGAGGCTACGATCTGTTACTCCCAACAGCTGTTCCAGTGGGTCCCCTCCCCCAACCTTCTCTGAGCCTTCGGGGTCCTTGTGACCTGGGCATTGTGTGCAAAAAAGTGCCGCTAAGAGGTAAAACAACCCAACGTTAAAGAACACGCTGGATGGCCTTGATAGGAGGCTACCATATGTCTCCCAACAGCTATTCCAGTGAGTCCCCTCCCCCAACCTTCGGGATCCACGTAACCTGGCCATTTAGCCTATGGTGTGCAAAAAAGTGCCGTTGAGAAGTTGGGTTGGGTTGTTTTACCTCTGAGCGGCACTTTTTTGCCCACCATGGGCTAAATGGCCAGGTCACATGGACCCCGAAGGCTCAGAGAAGGTTGGGGGAGGGGACCCACTGGAACAGCTGTTGGGAGACAGATGGTAGCCTCCCGTCGAGGCCATCCAGCGTGTTCTTTAATGTGCACAGGGTATGGCTCTCCCACACACGGGGCCACGGCTTAACGTCCCATTCGGCGGACGGCGGCCTTTCCAAGCCCATCGGTGTCCCCTACTGACCGTGGGCAAGGCGGGGAATTTTGCGGAGATAAATCTCAACGTTGACCCAACTGGGACTCGAACCTGGGAACTGCAGATTACGAGCCTGGCGCGCTACCGACTGAGCCACCCCCGCCCCACGCTCAGAAGTAAAACAACCCAACCCTGCCTTGTCAGGAAAGAGAACTGCCACGGATGAATTTGCTCAAAAGACACATAACCAATTCAATTGGCGATATTACTGATTCTTCCATGTCTATCCTAGTTGTGGGGGGGCGGGGATGGCTCAGACGGTAGAGCGCCAGGCTCGTAATCTGCAGTTCGCAGGTTCGAGTCCCAGCTGGGTCAGCGTTGAGATTTATCTCGGCAAAATTCCCCTCCCTGCCCACAATCAGTAGGGGACACCGATGAGCTTGGAAAGGCCGCCGTCCATCGGATGGAACGTTAATCCGTGGTCCCATGTGCGGGAGAGTCATATCCTGTGCACTTTAAAAACACAATGGATGGCCTAGACGGGAGGCTACCATCTGTCTCCCATCAGCTAATACCAGTGAGCCCCTCTCCAAACTTCTCTGAGCCTTCGGGGTTCATGTGACCTGGCCATTTAGCCAATGGTGTGCAAGAAAGTGCCGTTCAGAGGTAAAACAACCCAAATTCTAGTTGTGGGGAATACTAAGATACACTTTTTTTAACACAATGGGCTAAATGGCCTCTGAGATGCTTGGTGGAATGGGACTCGCTGGATATGGGACAGATGGTAGCCTCCCGTCAAGGCCATCCAGCGTATTCTTTAACGTTGGGTTGTTTTACCTCTGAGCGGCACTTTTTTGCACATCATGGGCTAAATGGCCAGGTCACAAGGACCCCGAAGGCTCAGAGAAGGTTGGGGGAGGGGACCCACTGGAACAGCTGTTGGGAGACAGATGGTAGCCTCCCGTCAAGGCCATCCAGCGTGTTCTTTAACGTGCACAGGGTATGGCTCTCCCGCACACGGGGCCACGGCTTAACGTCACATCCGACAGATGACGGCCTTTCCAAGTCCATCGGTGTGCCCTGCTGACCGAGGGTTCGGCGGGGAGTTTTGCGGCGATAAATTTCAACGTTGGCCCAGTTGGTTCAACTGCGTCGCTTCCCCCTTTTTTCGGACTCCACTGCGACGCTTCGACCTCCCCCACTTTTTTCGACTCAACTGCGTTACTTTCTTTCCCCCTCCCAACTTTTTTCCTCTTTTTGACTCAACTGCGTTACTTTCTTTCCCCCTCCCAACTTTTCTCCTCTTTTTGACTCAACTGCGTCGCTTTCTTCACCCTTTTTGTTCCAGTTTTTTACTCAACTGCGTCCTTCCCCCAAACCTTTTTTTTCCAAATGCGTCGCTTTCTTCTCCCAACCCTCTTTTTCACTCAACTGCATCCCCCCCTTTTTTTTATTCAACTGCGTCACTCCCCTCTTTTTCCCTCTTTTCCTTCAACTGCGTAGCTTCCCCCACTCCTTTTTTTTTTCTTTGATTCAACTGCGTTGTCATTTTTCTCCCAATCCTCTTTTTTTTTGACTCAACTGCATCCCGTTTTTGACTCAACTGTGTGCCCCCCCCTTTTTTTTTACTCAACTGCATCACTCCCGTCTTTTTCCCCTTTTTTCTTCAATTGCATTGCTTCCCCCCCTCTTTTTTTCTTCAATTGCATTGCTTCCCCCCTTTTTTTTTCTTCAATTGTATTGCTTTCCCCCTTTTTTTTCTTCAATTGCATTGCTTCCCCCCTTTTTTCTTCAATTGCATTGCTTCCCCCCTTTTTTTCTTCAATTGCATTGCTTCCCCCTTTTTTTTTCTTTAATTGCATTGCTTCCCTCCCCCTTTTTTTTCTTTAATTGCATTGCTTCCCTCCCCCTTTTTTTTCTTCAATTGCATTGCTTCCCCCCT
The DNA here is from genome assembly GCA_038380435.1 of Ryuthela nishihirai. NCBI lineage: Eukaryota > Metazoa > Arthropoda > Arachnida > Araneae > Heptathelidae > Ryuthela > Ryuthela nishihirai. The sequence goes on along the minus strand of JAWZYU010000388.1, from coordinate 66,274 downwards.
TTTTTTTTCTTCAATTGTATTGCTTTCCCCCTTTTTTTTCTTCAATTGCATTGCTTCCCCCCTTTTTTCTTCAATTGCATTGCTTCCCCCCTTTTTTTCTTCAATTGCATGGTTTCCCCTCCTTTTTTTTCTTTAATTGCATTGCTTCCCTCCCCCTTTTTTTTCTTCAATTGCATTGCTTCCCCCCTTTTTTTTTCTTCAATTGCATTGCTTTCCCCCTTTTTTTCTTCAATTGCATTGCTTTCCCCCCCTTTTTTTTCTTCAATTGCATTGCTTCCCCCCTTTTTTTCTTCAATTGCATTGCTTCCCCCCCTTTTTTCTTCAATTGCATTGCTTCCCCCTTTTTTTTCTTCAATTGCATTGCTTCCCCCCCCCCTTTTTTTTCTTCAATTGCATTGCTTCCCCCCTTTTTTTTTCTTCAATTGCATTGCTTCCCCCCCCCTTTTTTTTCCAACTGCGTCGCTTTCTTCTCCCAACCCTCTTTTTTTAACTCAACTGCATCTCCCTTTTGTTCCCGTTTTTGACTCAATGCGTCCCCCCCCCTCCTTTTTTTCCCCTCAACTGCGTCGCTTTCTTCCCCCAACCAATTTTACTCAACTGCATCCCCCTTTTTTCCCTCAACTGCGTCATTCCCCTCTTTTTTCCCCTTTTTTCCCTCAACTACATCGCTTCCCCCACCCAACCACCACTTTTTTTTCCCAACTGATTAAGCCGCTTCCCTTCCCTTCCCCCCCCACCCCTCCCCTCCCTTACTTTCTGCTAGATCACACCCCCACACTGACTACTTCGAATCAAGTTACACCATCAAGGCAAAAACGCCTCGAATACATTACTAACTCATTTCAATAAAAATTCAATGGATGAATCTTCCCTGATGAGATTTCGCTATAGCAGCGATAGGGCTCCTTAAATAGAAAGAATCCACTCTAAGCATGTTTCATTGTTAGTAGACATCGCCATTGACTCTCTTGCAATGATTGATGCCTGCAAGGAAACAAAAACGATTCCAAGGAGGGAGAACAGAAGTGACCTCTTTAGATACGCGATATGCAGAGACTGGGAGAGGCTGAGGCCCATGAAGAACCAGCAGCAGCCAGCGGTGTTAGGGAGCTGCTTGTGCCAAGGCAGTGGGATCAATGCAAAGGAAATCTCCGATCGTTCTGGGTCCCCAACAAAATGCCTTCATCTCCTGAAGGATATATTACTGCAACCAGAGCCACCGCTCAAAGGAAACGAGGAGTGCGTGCGAAAGAAAAATCGAAATCTATACACATGGTATCTATATACATAGAAATGAAACAACTTTGAAGACATAACTTTTTATTGAAGAAGGCAAAAAGAAGCGCACAGTCAATATGCTTCAGTTTCGTGTGATATATGGGAACATAACATCAGGGTATGTAATGTCTCTGATGGTTACAGTTGGGTTGTTTTATTTCTGAGCGGCACTTTTTTGCACACCATGGGCTAAATGGCCAGGTCACAAGGATCCCGAAAGCTCAGAAAAGGTTGGGGGAGGGGATCCACTGGAACAACTGTTGGGAGACAGATGGTAGCCTCCCGTCAAGGCCATCCAGCGTGTTCTTTAATGTTGGGATTTGGGTTGTTTTACCTCTGAGCGGCACTTTTTTGCACACAATGGGCTAAATGGCCAGGTCACATGGACCCCGAAGGTTAATGTTGGGATGTTTTACCTCTGAATGGCACTTTTTTGCCCACCATGGGCTAAATGGCCAGGTCACAAGGATCCCGAAGGCTCAGAGAAGATAGGGAGAGCGGACCCACTGGAACAACTGTTGGGAGACAGATGGTAGCCTCCCATCAAGGCCATCCAGCGTGTTCTTTAACGTTGGGTTGTTTTACCTCTGAGCGGCACTTTTTTTGCACACCATGGGCTAAATGGCCAGGTCACAAGGACCCCGAAGGCTCAGAGAAGGTTGGGGAAGGGGACCCACATAGAACAACTGTTGGGAGATAGATGGTAGCCTCCCTTCAAGGCCATCCAGCGTGTGACCATCCATCAAGGTGATGACTTACCCTTATGATTTACTTAAAATAGTAAATGCGTGGATTGTTGGGTCACTTTTTCCCCCAACCTAAAGCTCGTGTAACCGAAAATTGGCTCGTAAATCGAAGAGCACGTAGTAAATTGTGCATCTTGGAAAACGAAAATCTTGTTCGTATGCCATGGGATTACTATAATCAGATACTTTTATATATCCCCAGTATATCCTACTATTATACGTGATAATAATTCAAATGCTAGTTATCTGGATATCCTTTGACTTTTGAAAATAAATTTAATACATATTTTGCAGAAGCAGTAAAATCTTTTTAGTTTTAGTTTTATAGGTCTGTACAGGTTGTTGGGTTGTTTTACCTCTGAGCGGCACTTTTTTGCACACCATGGGCTAAATGGCCAGGTCACAAGGACCCCGAAGGCTCAGAGAAGGTTGGGGAGGGGACCCACTGGAACAGCTGTTGGGAGACAGATGGTAGCTTCCCGTCAAGGCCATCCAGCGTGTTCTTTAACGTGCACAGGGTATGGCTCTCCCGCACACGGGGCCACGGCTTAACGTCCCATCCGACGGACGGCGGCGTTTCCAAGCCCATCGGTGTCCCCTACTGACCGTGGGCAGGGCGGGGAATTTTGCGGAGATAAATCTCAACGCTGACCCAGCTGGGACTCGAACCTGGGAACTACAGATTACGAGCCCATTTAGCGCATTGTGTACAAAAATGGGTGCACGTTAATGAACCCGCTTCATGGCATTAACGGGATGTTACCACCTGTCTCCCAACAGATGTTCCAGTGGGTCCTCTCCTCAACCTTCTCCGAGCCTTTGTGGTCCTTGTGACCTGGCCATTTAGCCCATTGTGTACAAAAATGGGTGAACGTTAATGAGCCCGCTTCATGGCATTAACGGAAGGTTACCACCTGTCTCACAACAGATGTTCCAGTGGGTCCCCTCCCAAACCTTCTCCGAGCCTTTGGGGTCTTTGTGACCTGGCCATTTAGTCCATTGTGTACAAAAATGAGTGCACGTTAATGAGCCCGCTTCATGGCATTAACGGGAGGTTATCACCTGTCTCCCAACAGATGTTCCAGTGGGTCCTCTCCTCAACCTTCTCCGAGCCTTTGGGGTCCTTGTGACCTGGCCATTTATCCCATGGTATGCAAAAAAGTGACGTTCAAAGGTAGAACAATCGAAAGTCGTCTTTGCGATTACGCAATGCTCGAATTCCAAGTCGTCTCAGGGCGGGGGTGGCTCAGTCGGTAGCGCGCCAGGCTCGTAATCTGTAGTTCCCAGGTTCGAGTCCCAGCTGGATCAGCGTTGAGATTTATCTCCGCAAAATTCCCCGCCCTGCCCACGGTCAGTAGGGGACACCGATGGGCTTGGAAAGGCCGCCGTCCGCCGGATGGGACGTTAAGCCGTGGCCCCGTGTGCGGGAGAGCCATACCCTGTGCACGTTAAAGAACACGTTCGATGGCCTTTACGGGAGGCTACCATCTGTCTCCCAACAGCTGTTCCAGTGGGTCTCCTCCCCCAACCTTCTCTGCTATTTTCAACCCGACTAAAGCCCGATCTCAACTCTATATTAATGAACTGCAATTTCATATTCGCCATGAAACGTTCGTTTCTGACTAAAATTTTAACCTTTTCGATCTCCTGCAGGTTAACCCAAGTGGAGCCCACGTCCTTAGTAACTCTGGATTCTTTGGAATGGCTTTATCTTCAGTCTAATCAACTTACAACAGCACCTTATGAAACTTATGCCCCAGTGCTCAACACGTTGGTAGTGTTCGACATACATGGTAAGTTTCCATTTGTCTACCGACAGTCGCTCAAAAAAATATTCGAACACTATGGTTGATTACAGAATTCAGAAAAAATATGTGGCAACGATTTCTTTAGAAATTAGTGATCAGAAAAAATATCTGATAACGATTTTTTTAGAAATTAGTGATCTGGCAACCTTCGTGTCACGTGATTACAGAATTCAGGAAAAATACCTGGAGCGTGTACAGCAACTGTACACGCTCCAGTTACCGTTCACAGCAAACTGGAGCGTGTGCAGTTATTGCGCACGCTCCAGTTTGTTGTGAACGGTAACTGCACACGCTCAATATTTCCGTGAGTGAGCCCACACGATCTAGTATCAAAATAATATGACCACCTACAGTCGCTCAAAAAAGTATCCAAACACTATGGTCGATTACAGAATTCAGAAAAAATATCTGGCAACGATTTTTTTTTTTTTAGAAATTAGAGATCTGGCATCGCGTGACACGAAGGTTGCCAGATCACTAATTTCTAAGAAAAACGTTGCCAGATATTTTTTCTGAATTCTGTAATCGACCATAGTGTTCCGATACTTTTTTTGTGCGACTGTAGGTGGTCATATTATTTTGATACTAGATCGTGTGGGCTCACTCACGGAAATATTGAGCGTGTGCAGTTACCGTTCACAGGAAACTGGAGCGTGTGCAGTAACTGCACACGCTCCAGTTTGCTGTGAACGGTAACTGGAGCGTGGTGCAGTTACTGCAACCGATTTATTTTATTCCCATTGTTATACTATAACTACAGTGTTATCTATCTCTACAAGGGGTACGCCAGTTACAAACTCATTTCCAGGGGGTACGTGAAGCAGAAAAGGTTGAGAACCACTGATATATATGTTTTATTTTATTCCCATTGTTATACTATAACTATAGTTTTAGCTATCTATACAAGGGGTACGCCAGTTACATACACATTTCCAGGGGGTACGTGAAGCATAAAAGGTTGAGAACCACTGATATATATGTTTTATTTTATTCCCATTGTTATACTATAACTATAGTTTTAGCTATCTATACAAGGGGTACGCCTGTTACATACACATTTCCAGGGGGTACGCGAAGCATAAAAGTTTGAGAACAACTAATATATAAGTTTTATTTTATTCCCATTGTTATACTATAACTATAGTTTTAGCTATCTATACAAGGGGTACGCCAGTTACATACACATTTCCAGGGGGTACGCGAAGCATAAAAGGTTGAGAACCAATGATATATATGTTTTATTTTATTCCCATTGTTATACTATAACTATAGTTTTAGCTATCTATACAAGGGGTACGCCAGTTACATACACATTTCCAGGGGGTACGCGAAGCATAAAAGGTTGAGAACCACTGATATATATGTTTTATTTTATTCCCATTGTTATACTATAACTATAGTTTTATCTATCTATACAAGGGGTACGCCAGTTACATACACATTTCCAGGGGGTACGTGAAGCATAAAAGGTTGAGAACCACTGATATATATGTTTTATTTTATTCCCATTGTTATACTATAACTATAGTTTTATCTATATATACAAGGGGAACGCCAGTTACATACACATTTCCAGGGGGTAAGCGAAGCATAAAAGTTTGAGAACCACTGATATATATGTTTTATTTTATTCCCATTGTTATACTATAACTATAGTTTTATCTATCTATACAAGGGGAACGCCAGTTAGATACACATTTCCAGGGGGTACGCGAAGCATAAAAGGTTGAGAACCACTGATATATATGTTTTATTTTATTCCCATTGTTATACTATAACTATAGTTTTATCTATCTATACAAGGGGTATGCCAGTTACAAACACATTTCCAGGGGGTACGCGAAGCATAAAAGTTTGAGAACCACTGATATATATGTTTTATTTTATTCCCATTGTTATACTATAACTATAGTTTTATCTATCTATACAAGGGGAACGCCAGTTACATACACATTTCCAGGGGGTACGCGAAGCATAAAAGGTTGAGAACCACTGATATATATGTTTTATTTTATTCCCATTGTTATACTATAACTATAGTTTTATCTATCTATACATAGGGTACGCCAGTTACATACACATTTCCAGGGGGTACGCGAAGCATAAAAGTTTGAGAACCACTGATATATATGTTTTATTTTATTCCCATTGTTATACTATAACTATAGTTTTATCTATCTATACAAGGGGAACGCCAGTTACATACACATTTCCAGGGGGTACGCGAAGCATAAAAGGTTGAGAACCACTGATATATATGTTTTATTTTATTCCCATTGTTATACTATAATTATAGTTTTATCTATCTATACAAGGGGAACGCCAGTTACATACACATTTCCAGGGGGTACGCGAAGCATAAAAGTTTGAGAACCACTGATATATATGTTTTATTTTATTCCCATTGTTATACTATAACTATAGTTTTATCTATCTATACATGGGGTACGCCAGTTACATACACATTTCCAGGGGGTACGAGAAGCATAAAAGTTTGAGAACCACTGATATATATGTTTTATTTTATTCCCATTGTTATACTATAACTATAGTTTTCTCTATCTATACAAGGGGAACGCCAGTTACATACACATTTCCAGGGGGTACGTGAAGCATAAAAGGTTGAGAACCACTGATATATATGTTTTATTTTATTCCCATTGTTATACTATAACTATAGTTTTATCTATCTATACAAGGGGAACGCCAGTTACATACACATTTCCAGGGGGTACGCGAAGCATAAAAGTTTGAGAACCACTGATATATATGTTTTATTTTATTCCCATTGTTATACTATAACTATAGTTTTATCTATCTATACATGGGGTACGCCAGTTATATACACATTTCCAGGGGGTACGTGAAGCATAAAAGGTTGAGAACCACTGATATATATGTTTTATTTTATTCCCATTGTTATACTATAACTATAGTTTTATCTATCTATACAAGGGGTACGCCAGTTACATACACATTTCCAGGGGGTACGTGAAGCATAAAAGGTTGAGAACCACTGATACATATGTTTTATTTTATTCCCATTGTTATACTATAGCTATAGTTTTATCTATCTATACAAGGGGTACGCCAGTTACATACACATTTCCAGGGGGTACGTGAAGCATAAAAGGTTGAGAACCACTGATATATGTTTTATTTTATTCCCATTGGTAAACTATAACTATAGTTTTATCTATCTATACAAAGGGGTACGCCAGCTACATACACATTTCCAGGGAGTACGTGAAGCATAAAAGGTTGAGAACCACTGATATATATGTTTTATTTTATTCCCATTGTTATGCTATAACTATAGTTTTATCTATTTATACAGGGGTACGCCAGTTACAAACACATTTCCAGGGGGTACGCGAAGCATAAAAGGTTGAGAACCACTGATATATATGTTTTATTTTATTCCAATTGTTATACTATAACTATAGTTTTATCTATTTATACAAGGGGTATGCCAGTTACAAACACATTTCCAGGGGGTACGCGAAGCATAAAAGTTTGATAACCACTGATATATATATTTTATTTTATTCCAATTGTTATACTATAACTATAGTTTTATCTATCTATACATGGGGACGCCAGTTACATACACATTTCCAGGGGGTACGTGAAGCATAAAAGGTTGAGAACCACTGATATATATGTTTTATTTTATTCCCATTGTTATACTATAGCTATAGTTTTATCTATCTATACATGGGGTACGCCAGCTACATACACATTTCCAGGGAGTACGTGAAACATAAAAGGTTGAGAACCACTGATATATATGTTTTATTTTATTCCCATCGTTATGCTATAACTATAGTTTTATCTATTTATACAGGGGTACGCCAGTTACAAACACATTTCCAGGGGGTACGCGAAGCATAAAAGGTTGAGAACCACTGATATATATGTTTTATTTTATTCCCATTGTTATACTATAGCTATAGTTTTATCTATCTATACATGGGGTACGCCAGCTACATACACATTTCCAGGGAGTACGTGAAGCATAAAAGGTTGAGAACCACTGATATATATGTTTTATTTTATTCCCATCGTTATGCTATAACTATAGTTTTATCTATTTATACAGGGGTACGCCAGTTACAAACACATTTCCAGGGGGTACGCGAAGCATAAAAGGTTGAGAACCACTGATATATATGTTTTATTTTATTCCAATTGTTATACTATAACTATAGTTTTATCTATTTATACAAGGGGTATGCCAGTTACAAACACATTTCCAGGGGGTACGCGAAGCATAAAAGTTTGAGAACCACTGATATATATGTTTTATTTTATTCCCATTGTTATACTATAACTATAGTTTTATCTATCTATACAAGGGGTACGCCAGTTACATACACATTTCCAGGGCGTACGTGAAACATAAAAGGTTGAGAACCACTGATATATATGTTTTATTTTATTCCCATTGTTATACTATAACTATAGTTTTATCTATCTATAAAAGGGGTACGCCAGTTACATACACATTTCCAGGGGGTACGTGAAGCATAAAAGGTTGAGAACCACTGGTGTAGATTATCCACACCTTGTTAGTAGGCTATATAACTTGTTGCCAGAGGCGCCATCTATGATCAGAAAGTGCAACTTTCCAATATTGCTGAAAACAGGTGTTAATGTCAAATTAGCTGTTAATACAATCTTTATCAGGGCCGGACCAAGGAGGGTAAGGTAAATCCCCCCCCCCCCAGTCCAGAATGCTGATAAGGGTAAAAGAATCAAAAATTTATTGATATTTACATTTTGTGTATTTTTCAAGAACATTTTTAAAGATCTGTAAAACGAAGGGGAAAATGTGACACCGCATTTGAAATAGTCTATTGTCCCCCCCCCCCCCCTGGCCACCTTTTTAGATTTTTCCTGCTCGAGTGAGTTACTTGAATCCCGCCCCCCTCCAATTTTTTTCTAGAACCGTGCCTGATCTCTATTAACATTTATTATGAGCAATACTGGAAAGTTACCGTTCCCGATTCATAGATGTCCCTGAGTTCGTCATATCAGTCACCGAGTTCGTATTCACTTCAAAGGAAGTTAAGGGTTTGGGTGGGTTACCTCTGTTCGGGACTTTTTTGCACACCATGGGCTAAATGATCAGGTCACAAAGACCCCGAAGGCTCAGAGAAGGTTGGGGGGAGGGGACTCACTGGAACAGCTGTTGGGAGACAGATGGTAGCCTCCCGTCAAGGCCATCCAGTGTGTTCTT
>JAWZYU010000388.1:0-57000 GCA_038380435.1 Ryuthela nishihirai | reverse complement strand
TCGGGGTCCTTGTGACCTGGCCATTTAGCCCATGGTATGCAAAAAAGTGCCGCTCAGAGGTAAAACTGCCCTACTGGCAGAGAGACAGGGCGAGGAATTTTGCGGAGATAATCTCAACGCTGGCCCAGGTGGACTATGAAGTGTATGGATAACATAAATCCTATTGCGGGTCAAGTGCAACCTTCAATGTTAATGTTGCCCTCCATTGGTGATGTCATCATTCAACAAGACAATGCACTAAGGTCATTGTGCTTGTATTGTAAGGAATTATTTGCAGAGCATTCGGAAGGTATGTTTCATCCTCCTCCCAATTTTTGGGTCCAGGTTCCGCTTTCTCCGGAATGGTTGGCGATACGCCAAAATATTCCCGCTTTGAAATCACAGCATCGCAAGAGAATAAATCTCGTATAAAAATAGGATATCGTGTTGTAAAATATTAAAACACTGCCAGTTCGGATAGAGTGCAAAAAAACTGATGGAAAACTTAATTTTGAAAAGCTCATAGTGAGTGTAACGATTTTTATTTTAATTAAATTTTCCGAGCTTTCTTTGCACTCTATCCGCCAGTTCATGCAGATTTTTTATCACAAATGAAAAATGTTGGTGCCTTCTTTCCTCCCACCCTGAATTCTCGCCCGCAAAAAAACGAAGTTTGGGTTTATTTGTGAGTGTTTAAGACTTTTTTTGAAATTCGTCTAACTTCACTGTGTCCACTGGGGCGAAGATGGCTCAATCGGTAGCGTGCCAGGCTCGTAATCTGCAATTCCCATTTTCGATTCCTCCTAGCTGGGCCAGCGTTGAGATTTATCGGGCGCAAAACTCCGCTCCCTGTCCTCAGTCAGCTGGGGACACCGATGGACTTGGAAAGGTCGCAGTTCGTCGGATGGGACGTTAAGCCGTGGTCCCATGTTCCTGAGACCCATACTTTAAAGAACACAATGGATGACCTTTACGAGAGGCTGCCATCTGTCCAGTGGTCTCCTTCCCCCAACCTTCTCTGAGCCTTCCGGATTCTTGTGACCTGCCCATTTAGCCCATTGTGTACAAAAAAAGTACCGTTCAAAGGTAAATCATATCAGTTAAAACCATTTAGTTGATATTAACTTTGGGAATAAAGTTTAACAATATCCCTTGACTTTATACCACTGCTACTACTTAATATGTATTATATTTACATGCATAAAATGGGGCGGGGGTGGCTCAGTCGATAGCGCGCCAGGCTCGTAATCTGTAGTTCCCAGGTTCGAGTCCCAGCTGTGTCAGCGTTGAGATTTATCTCCGCAAAATTCCCCGCCCTGCCCACGGTCAGTAGGGGACACCGATGGGTTTGGAAAGGCCGCCGTCCGTCGGATGGGACGTTAAGCCGTGGCCCCGTGTGCGGGAGAGCCATACCCTGTGCACGTTAAAGAACACGCTGGATGGTTTTGACGGGAGGCTACCATCTGTCTCCCAACAGCTGCTCCAGTGGGTCCCCTCCCCCAACCTTCTCTGAGCCTTCGGGCTCCATGTGACCTGGCCATTTAGCCCATGGTGTGCAAAAAAGTGCCGCTCAGAGGGAAAACAACCCAACATGCATAAAAAAAAACTAAACGCGTATTACCGTGCAAAAACCGAGTCTATCAACGTGTAAATAAAACTTGTTGCATTTTCCTGGCCGTGTAAAACGAGGGACGAGTTTTTTTTTTTTAATGAGACTTCCATTACCACGTGTAAGTTGTTGGCTGCCTGTATAGAGAAATGCATGCCGCTACAAATTTTTAAATTTCTTTGTATTATAAGGTGTTATGAACTTTAAAATATTTATTTGATGACAAAATTAACATTGTAATGTTCGCTGGAACGAAATATGCTAAAAATAATTCATAGAAGCTTAAAATTCTTGAGCATTATCGTTATAAATGCCAAGAGTAATTTTTAATGAATGAGGATCCCTAAAAATCGAAGGGGGGGAAATGTGGTTTTTATTTATTACCTTTCATTGAACGCGGCGAACTCCGCGGCTAATATCATCGCTATGATCGCCTTTAATTTCCTATGTAATCTAAGAACAGGAGAAAGCTCTTACAGTATGTACTGTACCATTTATTGTAAATTGTGGGTAGATGAAATGTACGCTGACTCCAATTGAGAAAAGTAAAAATACAGATAAACCATTTGCGTTGAAAGTATAGTTTTATAAAATATTGCTGGTAACAAAGTAAATCAGGGATAGATCAATACGTAACAGATCTTGAGTACAAACACTGGGGAAATCAATACAACTTCAAACTGGCGACAAACTAATCTTTTTTAACAAAAAAAAAATGTGCAATTCATATACACTCTGCTCACTGAATTATGACCACCTCCCTTCATGTTATGGGGGCGGGGGTGCTCAGTCGGTAGCGCGCCAGGCTCGTAATCTGTAGTTCCCAGGTTCGAATCCCAGCTGGGTCAGCGTTGAGATTTATCTCCGCAAAATTCCCCGCCCTGCCCACGGTCAGTAGGGGACACCGATGGACTTGGAAAGACCGCCGTCCGTCGGATGGGACGTTAAGCCGTGGCCCGTGTGCGGGAGACCCATTCCCTGTGCACGTTAAAGAACACACTGGATGGCCTCGATGGGAGGCTACCATCTGTCTCCCAACAGCTGTTCCAGTGGGTCCCCTCCCCCAACCTTCTCTGAGCCTTCGGAGTCCATGTGACCTGGCCATGTAGCCCATGGTGTGCAAAAAAGTGCCGCTCAGAGGTAAAACAATCCAATCCCTTCATGTTATGTCAGTGGAAGCTAACTTCTAAAGCGTTTTTTTTTTTCTTTTTGAGAAAATGTAACGGAAGATAAAGATCTCGATCAAATCTATCTAAATCTCGATTTTCAATAATGTTCGCTTTGTACTTAGAGTTATGGAAATTGAAAAATATCGAAAAATTATTTACATTAAATTTTTTAATATACATCTGTTGTATTCAATGGTGTGAAATAATACTTCTTATTCAAATTATGATTAACTTTTGAGTTAAATTCTAACTTTAGGCATTGCTGTTGTTAAATATTCAAACTTCCATAATTCTTTAAATGCTAAGGGAATAGTGTTGAAAATCGAGATTTAGATTGATATGACTGAAATCTTTAATTTATCTTCCATTACATTTTGAAAGGCTTAGTTTAGAAGTTATAGAACTTCGAAGTTAGCTTCCACTGACATAACATGGAAGGGAGGTGGTCATAATTCAGTAAGCATTGAGTACATATGCTATTGCTGATAACACTTTTAAAAACCCTCATGGCAGGAGATACACTGAAGTGCCATTGAATTAGGGATAGGAGACATTATCCAGAGTCAGTACTGTAACTCCCGCATTTGCGCGCATGCGTGGCTGAAACTCTGGTCATATATAGCTGTCAGCTTTTGCTTCCTCAAGCATTCGTTGTGAGAAATGTAATGCGAAAGGCGCGGGATTTAGATGCATTTCACAGAGGGCAGATCGTAGGTGCCCGACGAATGGGACACTCGATCTCCGAAATTGTCAATGAATTTGGATTTTCCCATATGACAGTTTTAACATTGTTCGGGGAATATGGCCGGACTGCAAGCACGGCAAAGGACAACCAGCCTTTGAATGATCGTGAGCTTGCCAATTGACCCGCATCATACGGGACCGATAAGGGCCAGACATTATCTGAAATCACCTCCCAACTGAACGCGGGTTCCAGCCGGAAAGTCAGTGCACGGACAGGCAAAATACTCACTTCATCTTCTCGGCTTCGGGAGCCGCCGACCTACGAGAGTCCCATTTCTAACAGCTCGACACCGTGCTCAACGTCTTGCCTGGGCTAAAGAACATCGAAACTAGACCAAAAATTGGCAACGGATAACCTGGAGTGATGAATCCCGATTTAAACTTCATCACATCGATGGGAGACTGAGGGTATGGCGCCAACCCCATGTAGCCATGGACCCTGCTTGTCAGGTCTGGAACAGTACAAGCTGGTGTGGCTCAGTGATGGCCTGGGGTGTCTTCAGTTGGACGTCTGTGGGACCTTTGGTACGTGTACCGACGACTCTCAATGCATCCCGATACGTAGAACTCATGGCTGACCATTTACACCCATTTATGGCCATCATGCATCCCAATGGAGATGGCGCCTACCAGCAAGACAACTGTTCATCTCACAGGTCCATGTTGGCTACTCACTGTTGCAGGAGCATTCTGCTGACTTTGAAATAATGAATTGGCCTCTTGGAAGCCCAGATTTAAATCTCATCGAAAATCTTTGGGATACCTTCCAGCAGAGTGTTCGGGCCCGTGTCCCAGCAGCGACGACTTTAAGAGAATTGTGGGCAGCTCTGGAGGATGCGTGGGTCGCCATACCTGTGAAACATTTACGCAAACTTGTGGAGTCCTTGCCTTGTCGTTTGGCGGCCGTTATCAGGTCCAGAAGGGATCCAGCACGTTATTACGACGTTACTAGACGAAGAAATGTTATTTGGAATCTCTTACAAACGCAATGTCAGTCCATAGCGGTTAATGCCTAATGCTGCTATGGATCATTTGAATAAACAGTTGTTTGTTATTGTAATAGAGATTCCATGAATAATTTTGTAGCACAGGTTTAGGTTAAATGTCTGGATTAAAGACTTTTTAGATTTAAAGACCGGAGTAATTTCTTCGGAAAGAAAAGCACAAAAGATGAAGAGAGTTTAACAATATAAGAAAGTACTCGTGAATAGTTTCTCAGCAAATTATTCCTGAATCCCATGTTTACAAGAAATATCCTGTGATACTCTACTATTGAATCAAGAAAGTGTATTTGTATACCATATTGTAGCACATAATCCGACTTTGGTAATTAAATGAAAAAAAAAAAATTCCGACAGCACATTTACATGTAGACGAACTGAATTTGAAGCATTAGTAACAAATATAGAATTGGGTTGTTTTACCTCTGAGCGGCACTTTTTTTGCACACCATGGCTAAATGGCCAGGTCACATGGACCCCGAAGGCTCAGAGAAGGTTGGGGGAGGGGACCCACTGGAACAGCTGTTGGGAGACAGATGGTAGCCTCCCGTCAAGGCCATCCAGCGTGTTCTTTAACGTGCACAGGGTATGGCTCTCCCGCACACGGGGCCACGGCTTAACGTCCCATCCGACGGACGGCGGCCTTTCCAAGCCCATCGGTGTCCCCTACTGACCGTGGACATGGCGGAGAATTTTGCGGAGATAAATCTCAACGCTGACCCAGCTGGGACTCGAACCTGGGAACTACAGATTACGAGCCTGGCGCGCTACCGACTGAGCCACCCCCGCCCCGGTAACAAATATAATTGCTGTGTGGGTTAATGAGGAGTTGATCAAAGATTTATGCGAAATTGAGTACATATCATTATCTCTTGATACTTCGAATCATAGTATAAAAACATTACCTATTAATGTTAGTTAAAAATTATGTCAGTGGCTAATGCACCAAATGAAAGCATTTTTTCAAACGTGAAATTAATATGGATGGATGCAGGGCCATCACGGATAAAATGAACACCGTGAAGGCTTTGCTGCAAGTAAAAACAAATGTCCATGTCTCTTGTGAAATCTTGAGTGCAAAACTTAACGAAAATATTTTACAGGAAATCCATTCTTATGAAATATACACACCATAACAGTTCATTTTGGTTAATCATCCTGTTATTCAATTTCTTCTTGTGCTACTAGATATTTTTGTTATATACAATAAGATTAGCCGTCCCATGGCCGAGTGGTTAGCGCGCTTGGCTACTGATCTAAGGGACCTGGGTTCGAGCCCCGGATAAGGCATGGTTGCATGTGTTGTTTTTCTGCTGAGGTCCTGCCATCCTCTCAGATCTTCTACTATGGCATATAAACTGACAGGCTCCTGTCAGACCTCTGTGGCAAGCAGCTGCTTGAGGGGGTATTTATTTATTTTATTTACAATAAGATATAAAAAATTTGTCCTAAACGAAAAATATAGTTACTTTTTTCATAATCTCATGAGAATTCAGTCCTTCCGCATGGAATTTTCAAAAGTCCCCGGATATATTTTTAAAATCTGGTCATCCTAATAAAAAGTTATTCCAGATAAATTTTCAAAAGTCCCAGGATCCTCTCCTCTGAATTAGATTGCTTCAAGGAATTCAAGGGATAATTCTTTTAATCTTCCATCTCAATATTTGTTACGAAACCTTAACCGTAGAATTTACCAGTGACTTTTTCGTCGTGTAGGAGAAAAAATATTCGACAAATGGTTGAACCGTATGTTCTGAACTCCTGTTGGAAGTTCCACTTAACGTAAGCGAGCAAGTCATCATTTATTGGCAGAAGGGGGGCGGGGGTGGCTCAGTCGGTAGCGCGCCAGGCTCGTAATCTGTAGTTCCCAGGTTCGAGTCCCAGCTGGGTCAGCGTTGAGATTTATCTCCGCAAAATTCCCCGCCCTGCCCACGGTCAGTAGGGGACACCGATGGGCTTGGAAAGTCCGCCGTCCTTCGGATGGGACGTTAAGCCGTGGCCCCGTGTGCGGGAGCGACATACCCTGTGCACGTTAAAGAACACGCTGGATGGCCTTGACGGGAAGCTACCATCTGTCTCCCAACAGCTGTTCCAGTGGGTTCCCTCCCCCAACCTTCTCTGAGCCTTCGGGGTCCATGTGACCTGGCCGTTTAGCCCATGGTGTGGAAAAAAGCGCCGCTCAGAGGTAAAACAACCCAACGTTAAAGAACACGCTGGATGGCCTTGACGGGAAGCTACCATCTGTCTCCCAACAGCTGTTCCAGTGGGTCCCCTCCCCCAACCTTCTCTGAGCCTTCGGGGTCCATGTGACCTGGCCATTTAGCCCATGGTGTGCAAAAAAGTGCCGCTCAGAGGTAAAACAACCCAACGTTAAAGAACACGCTGGATGGCCTTGACGGGAAGCTACCATCTGTCTCCCAACAGCTGTTCCAGTGGGTCCCCTCCCCCAACCTTCTCTGAGCCTTCGGGGTCCATGTGGCCTGGCCGTTTAGCCCATGGTGTGCAAAAAAGCGCCGCTCAGAGGTAAAACAACCCAACCCTGTTGGAAGTTCCACTTAACGTAAGCGAGCAAGTCATCATTTACTGGCAGAAGATTACGAATTAAATTTAATTATTAATTAATTAATTAATAATTATTTTAAATAATTACCACTGACTCGGAGTACCCAAACACGAAAAATATTGGGCAAGTTTTCTTCGGAATGGGGATATTAATTAAAGATGTTTTAAAAATAATTACATTCAGTTTCCATTCGTTACGGTTTCAGGGACTATTTTTATTAGCATAATATATAGTGATCAAGAGACTAGTGAATTTCAGCATAAAATAAGAAATTAAAGGTTGGTTTACGCCAACATTTTCTGGCATGCTACATCCTTAGTAATTAGTTGATAATGTGAAAAAAAAAACACTTTACCCAAACTTTTAGGCGCCTTTTTAAATAAAATTTTCTGTTTATAAGTTAAACCATGTTAGGTATGTTTCAAATGAAAATTATTGCATTATTATATTGCAGTCATGTCTGAATTACTGTTTGCTTTCATTGCATATTATTGGGGCGGGGGGGTGGCTCAGTCGGTAGCGCGCCAGGTTCGTAATCTGTAGTTCTCAGGTTCGAGTCCCAGCTGAGTCAGCGTTGAGATTTATCTCCGCAAAACTCCCCGCCCTGCCCACGGTCAGTACGGGAGACCGATGGGCTTGGAAAGGCAGCCGTCCGTCGGATTGAACGTTAAGCTGTGGCTCCGTGTGCGGGCAAACCATACCCTGTGCACGTTAAAGAACATGCTGGATGGCCTTGACGGGGGAGGCTGCCATCTGTCTCCCAACAGCTGTTTCAACGGGTCCCCTCCCCAACCTTCTCTGAGCCCTCGGGGTCCTTGTAACCTGGCCATTTAGCCCATTGCGTGCAAAGTGCCGCTCAGAGCTAAAACAACCAACCAACATTGCATATTACTGCATTTAGTATTTTGTTCGAATATAGTAATTAGAATATTGTTATATATACGTTGTTCAAATGAAAAGTGGACTAGTCAGAAATAAAGGATTTATTTGTCAATATTGCCCACAGGGATTGTCATTTTCTCCAACGTGAAATTAGCAACATGAGTTGTTTGGGTTGTTTTACCTCTGAGCGGCACTTTTTTGCACACCATGGGCTAAATGGCCAGGTCACATGGACCCCGTAGGCTCAGAGAAGGTTGGGGGAGGGGACCCACTGGAACAGCTGTTGGGAGACAGATGGTAGCCTCCCGTCAAGGCCATCCAGCGTGTTCTTTAACGTGCACAGGGTATGGCTCTCCCACACACGGAACCACGGCTTAACGTCCCATCCGACGGACGGCGGCCTTTCCAAGCCCATCGGTGTCCCCTACTGACCGTGGGCAGGGCGGGGATTTTGCAGAGATAAATCTCAACGCTGACCCAGCTGGAACTCGAACCTGGGAACTACAGATTACGAGCCTGGCGCGCTACCGACTGAGCCACCCCCGCCTCAGCAACATGATACCCTGTTGTGAAACGACTTATGTTGTTGAAGGAATTTTGCGACCATGCCCAGCACCTATTCGTAGGATTCGAACTGCCTTTCGTGGATTTTTTTAAATAATAAAGTAAATATCCCCTCAAGCAGCTGCTTGTCAACGAGGTCTAATAGGAGCGTGTCAGTCTATATGCCATTAAAAAAATACCCCCTCAAACAGCTGCTTTTGCCAAGAGGTCTGGCAAGAGAATGTCGATTAATACGCCATAGTAGGTCAGGGAGGATGGCGTCCTAGCCAATGTTTCACTTTATGTCCCAATCTAGTAACATCAAGTTTTTATGACATCTTTAGAAGTGAATATTTCTTTACTGAGATATACAATCACAACGTATACTGAAATGACAGTTTATTAGGTGCACCAACCCTCGTCAGTTAAATGGTTCATTCTAACACGTGATAGGGGCGGGGGTGGATCAGTCGGTTGCGTTCCAGACTCGTAATCTGCAGTTCCCAGGTTCGAGTCCCAGGTAAATATATATGATGACAAGACCCACTAGTTCCGCCTAAAGCACTACCAGTATAGGGAAATGCCATATTCACCACTACCTACAAGTGATGACAGTACCATATAGATACAGTTCATCCCCGATTACCTAATGGCGAACAGTACTATAGGAGTAAAGCTCATCCATTGGTCAAAACCTAAATTTAATCTAAGGCCCTGACCGCCACAAAGAAGGATATAGAATCCAAGTTGCCTCGGCTCCCGTGACTGGAACTCTTAGTCCGGCCCTTCCATCGGGACCCTGTCCAACATGGCGAGAGTCTAGTCAGCAGGGCCCTCAACTTCTTCCATCTTACCCTGTCCAACCATTGCCCAATCCGGTCAGCATAGCCTTCGACTTCATTTAGGCCCACAAGCCCCCCCCCCCCCCACCTCGACAAGGTGGTCCCGTATCGGGGGGGGGGGGGGTCGAGTCCCAGCTGGGCCATCGTTAAGATTTATCTCCGCAAAACTCCCGCCCTGTCTACGGTCAGTAGGGGACACCGATTGGCTTGGAAAGGCCGCCGTCCTTCGGATGGGATGTTAAACCGTGGTCCGTGTGCATGAGAACCATACCCTGTGCACGTTAAAGAACACGCTGTATGGTTTTGACGGGAGGCTACCATCTGTCTCCCAACAGCTATTCCAGTGGGTCCCCTCTTCCCAACCTTCTCCGAGCCTTCAGGGTCTTTGTGACCTGGCCATTTAGCCCATTGTGTGCAAAAAAATGCCGCTCAGAGGTAAAACAACCCAACCTAACACGTGATATACGTCATGTGACTGCAGTGTGCGGTATAAATTAGGCAGACCAGCTCATCGAGCATCAGTTAAGAGTTGGAATGAGCATCAGAATGGGCCAAACGAGCGACCTGAGCGGCTATGAACGCGGCATGATAGCTGGTGCTGCGTACCATCTCCCAAACAGCCATCCTCCTGGGCTTTTCATGCACAACCGTTTCAAAGGTTAACCGCGAATGGTGCGAAAGGCAAAAAACTACAAGTGATCGGCAATTCTGTGGACGAAACAAGCTTGTGGACCAGAGGGGTCAAAGGAGATTGGTGAGAATCGTGCAAGCAAAGATTTGTCTCCCGCTAAATCTCCAACCTGCCATCGGTTAGAAAGGGAACACCGATGTGCTTGAAAAGACTGCCGTCCATCAGATGGAACGTAAAGCCGTGTGCAGGACACCCATACTCTGTGCACGTTAAAGAACATTGGGTGACCTTGAACGAAGGCTTCTGTCTCCTAACAGCTGATCGGCAGGTCTCCTTACCCCAACCTTCTCTGAACCGTTAGGATCCTTGTGAGACTTGGCCATTTAATCCATTGTGTGCAAAAAAAATGGCGCTCAGAGATAAACGAACCCAATCCAGTACCTATATATGTTATAATAATTATTATAAATAAATATTACCTCAAGCAGCTGCTTGCCACGTGGTCTGTGAGGATAGAGGGACATCAACAGAAAAACAACACGAACAGCTATGCCTTACCCGGGGCTCGAACCCAGATCCTTTGGTTCAGTTGCCAAGCGCGCTAACCGCTCAGCTACTCATATGTATTGTTACGTTAAAGCTTCTTAGTACGTGAAGAGGACAAAAGCAAAAAAAAGTTGCTTGACTACTTAAAGCAAATTAATTACTGTAGTTATATACGCCTAAGTAGGGGGACAATAAGCCGTGGTCCCGTGTGCGGGAGAGCCATACCCTGTGCACGTTAAAGAACACACTGGATGGCCTTGATGGAAGGCTGCCATCTGTCTCCTAACAGCTGTTCCAGTGGATCCCGGGGCGGGGGTTGCTCAGTCGGTAGCGCGCCAGGCTCGTAATCTGTACTTCCCAGGTTCGAGTCCCAGCTGGGTCAGCGTTGAGATTATCTCCGCAAAATTCCCCGCCCTGCCCACGGTCAGTAGGGGACACCGATGGGCTTGGAAAGGCCGCCGTCAGTCGGATGGGACGTTAAGCCGTGGTCCCGTGTGCGGGAGAGCCATACCCTGCGCTCGTTAAAGAACACGCTGGATGGCCTTGACGGGAGGCTACCATCTGTCTCCCAACAGCTGTTCCAGTGGGTCCCCTCCCCCCACCTTCTCTGAGCCTTCGGGGTCCATGTGACCTGGCCATTTAGCCCATGGTGTGCAAAAAAGTGTCGCTCAGAGGTAAAACAACCCAACAACCCAGTGGATCCCCTCCGCCAACCTTCTCTGAGCCTTCGGGGCCCTTGTGACCTGGCCATTTAGCCCATTGTGTGCAAAAAAGTGCCGCTCAGAGGTAAAACAACCCAACCCTAAGCTGTCTAGTGGGTCCCATCCCCCAAACCTTCTCTGAACCCTCGGGGTCCTTATGCGTAAAAAAGTGCCGCTCAGAGGTAAAACAACCCAACGCAAAGTAGGACAGTTTTTTCTCTCATTTTACTTTATGAACAATTGTATTCACGGCTTGTGAGAGGATTTTTTCCATAAAACAAAAAAGTATTTGAAGGAGTAGTAGCAGTAGCAAACGTATCTTGGGAAGCTTTTGTCGATATCTTGAATCGCAAACGTCCCCAGTTGTAGGGAAATTCTCTTTTCTGTTTACTCGACGTTTGTTTGCTCTTACCCCCCCTCCCTCCCTCACCCCCAGACAGGAGCGAGCTGACTCAGTTGACAGTGTGAGATCAGAGCCACCTCTCGGTGCACCGGAGCCATCGGAAACAGGAGGGAAAATAAATATGCTTAAAGGTTTAAGTAATTTAATTCGTATAACATTGAACTGCAGGCAGTTTAATTTAGAGTAGCGTAAACTAAGATAATTTTCATATAAGAATGAATAATGCTTTTTTGCCGGTTAGATTGGGGCGGGGGTGGCTCAGTCGGTAGCGCGCCAGGCTCGTAATCTGTAGTTCCCAGGTTCGAGTCCCAGCTGGGTCAGCGTTGTGATTTATCTCCGCAAAATTCCCCGCCCTGCCCACGGTCAGTAGGGGACACCGATGGGCTTGGAAAGGCCGCCGTCCGTTGGGTGGGACGTTAAGCCGTGGCTCCGTGTGCGGGAGAGCCATACCCTGTGCACGTTAAAGAACACGCTGGATGGCCTTGACAGGAGTCTACCATCTGTCTCCCAACAGCTGTTTCAGTGGGTCCTCTGAGCCTTCGGGGTCCATGTGACCTGGCCATTTAGCCCATGGTGTGCAAAAAAGTGCCGCTCAGAGGTAAAACAACCCAACCCAAAGCCGGTTAGATTTATTTACACGAGTGTTGCAATGTGCTATTTACATGGGGCCGAGCGCTCTCGACTGTATTCAGCAGTCATCAGCATGCGGCTTACAGTTCCTTGTATAGGCGAATTGTTAGTGACAGGTTATAAATAAAAAAATAAATACCCCCTCAAGCAGCTGCTTGCCACAGAGGTCTGACAGGAGCCTGTCAGTTTATATGCCACAGTTAGAAGGTCTGTGAGGATGGCAGGATCTCAGCAGAAAAACGATACCATACATCCATGCCTTACCCAGGACTCGAACCCAGGTCCCGTAGATCAGTAGCCAAGCGCGCTAACCACTCGGAGGTTAAGCAAAAAATAATACCTTTTTTTTCTTCTTGCAGACATTTTCGCTGACGAGAGGAAGTTTCAGCATGATAGTGGAATAAAAGTCACTAGGTAGCAGCAGCAATTCGGTGATTTGCCGGTATTACTATCACTTAGACGTAATCCCTTCTCAGTAGTGGGGCGGGGGTGGCTCAGTCGGTAACGCGCCAGGCTCGTAATCTGTAGTTTCCAGGTTCGAGTCCCAGCTGAGTCAGCGTTGAGATTTATCTCCACAAAATTTCCCGCCCTGCCCTCGTTCAATAGGGGACACCAATGGGCTTGAAAAGGCCGCCGTCCGTCGGATGGGACGTTAAGCCGTGGCCCCGTGTGCGGGAGAGCCATACCCTGTGCACGTTAAAGAACACGCTGGATGGCCTTGACGGGAGGCTACCATCTGTCTCCCAACAGCTGTTCCAGTGGGTCCCCTCCCCCAACCTTCTCTTAGCCTTCGGGGTCCATGTGACCTGGCCATTTAGCCCATGGTGTGCAAAAAAGTGCCGCTCAGAGGTAAAACAACCCAACCCTTTTCAGTCGCGAGAGTGCAGAGCAGTGAGCCGTTTTCCACGTGCTGGTCACAAGCTTCAGAGAAGCTTACTACGACTTTATTAAAATATTGAATATTTTATAATTTATTTCTATATTTTTAAAAATAAATAGCCACCAGATGAATTTTGAGTGATATACCTTTAAAACAGCTATGTATTTAAATATTGTTTCCTCTGATACTGCACTCTCCGGGCCAGGTTTATCTAGGCGGCCCACGCACAGGGTGTGGCTCTCTTGTAATCGGAACCACTCTACGTCCTATCCGACGGACGCCGACCTTTCCCAGCCTATCGGTGTCCCCTTTCAAACTGAAGACAGGATGGGTGTTTAGCCAACACCTATAACAGAAAGCCAGACCACCAAATTTTTGACGTCAGCTTAAGTAGTCCTACCATATAGACACTTGTTATGTTTTTTATCCTAATATTATTACTAGTGCACTCCTGTGCTAATTGGGGCGGGGGTGGCTCAGTCGGTAGCGCGTCAGGCTCGTAATCTGTAAAGAAACTGTAGTTCGCAGGTTCGAGTCCCAGCTGAGTCAGCGTTGAGATTTATCTCCGCAAAATTCCCCGCCCTGCCCACGGTCAGTAGGGGGACACCAATGGGCTTGGAAAGGCCGCCGTCCGTCGGATGGGACATTAAGCCGTGGCTCCGTGTGCGGGAGAGCCATACCCTGTGCACGTTAAAGAACACGCTGGATGGCCTTGACGGGAGGCTACCATCTGTCTCCCAAGCTGTTCCAATGGGTCCCCTCCCCCAACCTTCTTAAGCTTTCGGTGTCCTTGTGACCTGGCCATTTAGCCCATGGTGTGCAAAAAAGTGCCGCTCAGAGGTAAAACAACCAAACGTTAAAGAACACCCTGGATGGCCTTGACGGAAGGCTACCATCTGTCTCCCAATAGCTGTTCCAGTGGGTCCCCTCCCCCAACCTTCTCTGAGCCTTCGGGGTCCTTGTAGGCCATGGTGTGCAAAAAAGTGCCGCTCAGAGGTAAAACAACCCAACCCTCCCCGCCCTGCCCACGGTCAGTAGGAGACACCGATGGACTTGGAAAAGTCCGTCGGATGGAACTTTAACCCGTGGTTCCTTGTATGGGAGAGCCATGTGTTTAAAGACCACGCTGGATGGCCGTGACGGAAGGCTACCATCTGTCTCTACGCCTTCTGGGTTCCTGTAACCTGCCCATTTAGCCCATTGTGTGCAAAACTGTGCCACTCAGAGGTAAAATAATCCAATTCAAATCCTTGACTGGGAGGCGAACAGCTCTCCCACTGGATACAAGTCCTCCTATACAAGTATGGCATATTGGGGTACTTGTGATTTGACAGTTTATGGTATTATGTCCAAACAAGTGCCACTCAGATGTAAAACAACGTAACCAAATAAAACAAGTCTCCCTTTTATGGCCTTTATATAGGCCTAGTTTAGTGTTTTAACTGCGGGCTCTGGTGAGCCATATTTTTCATCACCGGTCTGCTATTAGCCCTCTTCCTAATCCCAATCAGAGATACTCATATAATGAAATTCCTTCCACGCCACAGTAGCTACTTCTTTTCCTTACATTAGAGAATAAGTTTCGTTGTTCCCACTCCTCTCCGGATCAGACTATGCCTAAGAGTTCGATTGTCGAGGAAACTGGATTTTATCCACAAAGAGTACGTGGCTTCATTCAGCTGCAGTCGGCCTCACCTGCTCACGACAAAGGTTGAACCGAGCTTGTTGGTGCCGTGGGGTGAGGAGCAGACAACAGGTCGTCGTGCATAAAAACCTCTGTCGTGAAGCGGACTGATGGCCGGGAACAAATGAAAGTCTTCCTGTGCCTGCCATATGGTCAGAACCCAATTCTGAAGCGGTTCAGGTAGTTGGAACTTTTCTAGTGTAAGCCTACTCGACCTATCCATTTATTTGTAAAATAAATTTATGACAGTATATCACAAAAATTGACCGGACAGGGACATTCCCATGTTTATGTGAATCAAAAGCCAGTTTTAAGAGATAAACGTTTTACAGGAAAATGTCACTAGATAATAAATGGAAGATCTGGTTAATTTAAAGAATATTTCTTTCATAGTTAACGAATTGTCAAAGCTGGAATATTTAACAGCAGATTTTCCCCAAATCGATGAAAATTGGCAGAAACGTTTGGTTGTTTTTCCTCTGAGTGGCAATTTTTGTGCACACAATGGGCTAAATGGTCAGGTTAAAAAGACCCCGATAGCTCAGAGAAGATTGGTGGAGAGGACTTGGGTTGGGTTGTTTTACCTCTGAGCGGCACTTTTTTGCACACCATGGGCTAAATGGCCAGATCACAAGGACCCCGAAGGTTGTGGGAGGGGACCCACTGGAACAGCTGTAGGGAGACAGATGGTAGCCTCCCGTCAAGGCCATCCAGCGTGTTCTTTAACGTGCACAGGGTGTGGCTCTCAGCACATGGAGCCACGGCTTAACGTCCCATCCGACGGACGGCGGCCTCTTCAAAATAATCAGGTCACAAAGGCTCAGAGAAGATTGGGAGAATGGGTTGGGTTGTTTTACCTCTGAGCGGCACTTTTTTGCACACCATGGGCTAAATGGCCAGGTCACATGGACCCCGAAGGCTCAGAGAAGGTTGGGTTGGGTTGTTTTACCTCTGATCGGCACTTTTTTGCACACCATGGGCTAAATGGCCAGGTCACATGGACCCCGAAGGCTCAGAGAAGGTTGGGTTGGGTTGTTTTACCTCTGATCGGCACTTTTTTGCACACCATGGGCTAAATGGCCAGGTCACATGGACCCCGAAGGCTCAGAGAAGGTTGGGTAGGGGACCCACTGGAACAGCTGTAGGGAGACAGATGGTAGCCTCCCGTCAAGGCCGTCCAGCGTGTTCTTTAACGTGCACAGGGTATGGCTCTCCCGCACAAGGGGCCACTGCTTAACGTCCCATCCGACTGACGGCGGCCTTTCCAAACCCGTCGGTGCCCCCTACTGACCGTGGGCATGGCGGGGAATTTTGCGGAGATAAATCTCAACGCTGACCCAGCTGGGACTCGAACCTGGGAACTACAGATTACGAGCCTGGCGCGCTACCGACTGAACCACCCCCTCCCCAGTGGAGGGGACTCAGTGGGCAGCTGTTAGGAGACAAATGGTAGCCTCCCGTCAAGGCCATCCAGTGTGTTTGTACGTGCACATGGTATGGTTCTCTCCTGCACACGGTGACACGGCTTAAAGTCCCAGCCGACGAACGGCAGCCTTTTCAAGCCATTCGGTGTCCCCTACTAATCGTGGGCAGGGTGGGTAATTTTGCAGAGATAAATCTCAACGCAGGCCCAGCTGAGACACGAACCGGGGAACTGCATGTTATGAGCCTTTGCGCGCCAAACTCGTAATCTGTAGTTCTCAGGTTCGAGTGTCACCAGGGACAGCGTTGAGATTTATCACCCCAAAACACCCCGCCCACTCCATTGTCAGTAGGGGATACCGAAGGGCTTGTAAAGACCGCCGTCCGTCGGATGGAACGTTAAGTCGTGGCCCCGTGTGCCGGCGAACCATATCCTGTGCACGTTAAAGAACACGCTGGATGGCCTTGACGGGAGGCTACCATCTGTCTCCCAACAGCTGTTCCAGCGGGTCCCCTCCCCCAACTCTGAGCCCTCGGGGTCATTGTAACCTGGCCATTTTCTCCCATTTTGTGCAAAAAAAAATGCTGCTCAGAGGTAAAACAACTCAGTCGAATCACACCATAATTACAGCTTCTTTTTTCAATTTATTTATTTGCACAATATTTAAATACATAGCTAATACATAGTGAAGTTCTACAAGTATTTAACTCGCAAGTGGGTTTTGCCAAGTAATCTTCGTTTCTTCATATTGGTGCTTTAATTTGGGCGATTACTCATTCAATTTATTCCACGCACTCTCAAATACGGACGCGCCTGCATCACGTACATTTGCTCCCATATTCCCTCCTGTAAGCTTGCATTAACATTGGAAACACGTCTATTAGCATTTTCGCTGTTTGGAATCCATTCAAAACAGAATTCTCCCCGACTCCAGAGCCCGGAAATGCTTCTGACATTCACCTACGCTTCGAAATGCTAAGCTGGATACGGATGTTTTTATAATAACCATAAAATACGACGGCCTCAGCTGACAAAGCAATGTTTTCACATTCCTTGATTTCTTTTATTAGAAGTTAAAATCGTACATTTGGGGCTTTATTTGGCTAAGTTGTTAGTGCACCTGAACCTTAACTTAATCATCCTAGGTTCGAGTTCTCACCGTGAATGTGTTGAGATTTTCTCTGATGATCCAATTTCTATCCTCAGTGATTTTGTTGTTGTTGTTTTACCTCTGAACGGCACTTTTTTGCACACCATGGGCAAAATGGCCAGGTCACAAGGACCCCGAAGGCTCAGAGAAGGTTGGGGGAGGGGACCCACTGGAACAGCTGTTGGAAGACAGATGGTAGCCTCCCGTCAAGGCCATCCAGCGTGTTCTTTAACGTGCACAGGGTATGGCTCTCCCGTACACGGGGCAACGGCTTAACGTCCCATCCGACGGACGGCGGCCTTTCCAAGCCCATCGGTGTTCCCTACTAACTGTGAGCAGGGCGGGGAATTTTGCGGAGATAAATCTCAACGGCTGACCCAGCTGGGACTCGAACCTGGGAACTACAGATTACGAGCCTGGCGTGCTACCGACTGAGCCACCCCCGCCCCATCCTCAGTGATAGTAACGACACTAAGTGAGCGTTGAAAGGCTACCGTCCGTCGGATGGGACATTAAACCGGAGCCTCATCTGTAAGAGAGCTGTACTTTGTAAACTTTAAAAGTACACTGGATGCCGTTGACGAGAAATTTCCAGCTGTTTCCTAATAGCTGTCGGGTGTATCCGCATTCTCTACCCATCTGTGAGACTTTGGGATCCTTGTAACCTGGCCACTCAGTCCAAAAGGTGCACAAAAGTGGCACTCAGAAGTTAACCCAACTGAAATAGTGCAAGTTGTAGAGCTGACCAGTGTTGGTCTAAAATAGAGGGTAATTCTTAGGGTAGTTACCAATATCGATGACTAAAATATTTTGCCTCCCTCAAATAAATTTCCTTTTTGCTGCCTTCAAGTGAATTTTCCTTTATGAAACCTTCAAGTCAGTTTACTTTTTTTTGACTCCCTCAAATCAATTTACTCTTTTTTTTGGCACCCTGAAGTCAATATACTCTTTTTTTTTTGACAACCTCAAGTCCCTTTACTCTTTTTTGACACCCTCAAGTCAATTTACTTTTTTTTTGACCCCTCAAGTCAATTTACTATTTTTTTTGACAACCTCAAGTCAATTTACTCTTTTTTGACACCTTCAAGTCAATTTACTTTTTTTTTGACAACCTCAAGTCCATTTACTCTTTTTTGACACCCTCAAGTCAATTTACTTTTTTTTGACAACCTCAAGTCCATTTACTCTTTTTTGACACCCTCAAGTCAATTTACTTTTTTTTTTGACACCTTCAAGTCAATTTACTCTTTTTTTGACACCATCAAGTCAATTTACTTTTTTTTTGACACCAAGTCAATTTACTATTTTTTTTTTGACAACCTCAAGTCCATTTACTCTTCTTTGACACCCTCAAGTCAATTTACTTTTTTTTTGACAACCTCAAGTCCATTTACTCTTTTTTGTCACCCTCAAGTCAATTCTTTTTTTTTTTGACACCTCAAGTCAATTTACTATTTTTTTTGACAACCTCAAGTCAATTTACTCTTCTTTGACACCCTCATGTCCATTTACTCTTTTTTTTTGACACCCTCAAGTCAATTTACTCTTTTTTGACACCCTCAAGTCAATTTACTTTTTATGACACCTCAAGTCAATTTACTATTTTTCTTTTGACAACCTGAAGTCCATTTACTCTTTTTTGACACCCTCAAGTCAATTTACTTTTTTTTTGACAACCTCAAGTCCATTTACTCTTTTTTGACACCCTCAAGTAAATTTACTTTTTTTTTTGACACCTCAAGTCAATTTACTTTTTTTTTTGCACCTCAAGTCAATTTACTATTTTTTTTTTGACAACCTCAAGTCCATTTAGTCTACTTTGACACCCTCAAGTCAATTTACTTTTTTTTTGACAACCTCAAGTCCATTTACTCCTTTTTGACACCCTCAAGTCAATTTACTTTTTTTTTGACAACCTCAAGTCCATTTACTCCTTTTTGACACCCTCAAGTCAATTTACTTTTTTTTGACACCTCAAGTCAATTTACTATTTTTTTTGACAACCTCAAGTCCATTTACTCTTCTTTGACACCCTCAAGTCAATTTACTTTTTTTTTTGGCACCCTCAAGTCAATTTACTCTTTTTTTTTTGACAACCTCAAGTCCATTTACTCTTCTTTGACACCCTCAAGTCAATTTACTTTTTTTTTGACACCTCAAGTCAATTTACTATTTTTTTTGACACCCTCAAGTCAATTTACTTTTTTTTTGACACCCTCAAGTAAATTTTTTTGTCGCCCCCAAATAAATTTACTTTTTTACCACCGCCAAGTAAATTTCATTTTTTGCCGCCTTCCAACAAATTCACGTTTTTTGCTGCCCTCAAGCAGATTTACTTTTTTTCCTTCCTCAAATAAATTTACTTTTCTATTGACCCCCCCCCCCCACACACACACACACAAACACACCACCCTCTGAAAAAAAAAATAGTTTTGCGACCTTTTTTTTTACCCTTGAAACTGATCTTATTTTTTGCTACATCAAGCGATCGTACCATTTTTGTGTCAATGAAATATAGTTTTCTTCCCCTACGTGTCAAATAGAATGCCAACTAAATCATTATTAACAGGATTTCAAAATGACCATACTCGCAAAGTTATCTTAAGACCTTAGAATTTTACATTCGTCCGCCTTTTATTTATTTTGATTTGAAATTAGAGCAAACCTATTCATGTAGTAGGATGCCGCCCTTAAAATGTTCCGCCTCAAACGACCTCTTGGAATGCTTGTGCTTTTGGGCCGGACCTGTTTGCCGCAACGAAATATAATTTGCATTCGCTCATAACTCAGGGTCGGCGGTTAATACTGAATTATGAGTGTAACCAATCGGTAGCGCGCCAGACTCAAACAGCAGTTCCTAGCTTCGAGTCCCGCCTAGCCCAATGTTTAGATTTATCTCCGCAAAACTCCCCGCCCTGCTCTCTGTTAGTAGGGCACCCGATGGGCTTGGAAATACCGCCGTCCGTAGGATGAGAGATGAGACTTGATGCCGTCGTTCTGTGTGCACGGAGGAATACGCTGAGTGGCCTTCACGGGAGGCCACTCAGCGTATTCCTCCGCACATAGAACCACGGCTTAAATTTTTTTTATCCTCTACCTCCCAAACAGCTGTTCCGGTGGGTCTCCTCCCCCAACTTTCTGTGAGCCCTTGTTTTTCTTGTAACCTGACCATTTAGCCTATTGTGTGCAAAAAAAAGAGCCACTAAGAGGTAAACAACAGCTTTTTTTAGATGTTATAAAGCTTCGAAGTTAGCTTCCACTGACATAACAGGGCGGGGATGGCTCAGTCGGTAGCGCGCCAGACTCGTAATCTGTAGTTCCCAAGTTCGAGTCCCAGCTGGGTCAGCGTTGATATTCCGCAAAATTCCCTGCCCTGCCCACGGTCAGTAGAGGATACCGATGGGCTTGGAAAGGCCGCCGTCGGTCGGATGGGACCGTTAAGTCGTGGCTTACCTTGTGCATGTTAAAGAACACACTGGATGGCCTTGTCGGGAGGCTACCATCTGTCTCCCAATAGCTGTTCTAGTGGGTCCCATCTCCCAACCTCTGAGCCTTCCGGGTCCTTGTGACCTGTCCATTATGTGCAAAAAAGTGCCGCTCAGATGTAAAACAACTCAACTGACATACGATGGAGGGAGGTGGTCATAACTCAGTGACCACTGAGTGTACTTTTGACGTGATTTAACTAGTATATATTAAAATCTGTTTAATTCGAAATTCACGAAAACAATATGTTAAAAACATTAATGAAAAATGCAAAAAAAAAAAAGCTGTTAATGTAACATTAAATCCAATTCCAAAAGATTTATTTTCAAAGCTGAACACAAAATTTTGTTTCACTAATAGAAATTTTAACGTTGTTACACGGTTTGTTCTCAATACTAATAGTATAAAAGTCAAAAAGATCACCAAATGCTATCACTAAAAAAAACGCATTTAAAATAGTCATTAAATTTTTCTGTTTCATTTTTTAAGTATTTCCCATCGTGATGTGATGCAAGATATCACCAAATTTTTCACACATTGCCACTAGCATATGTTACATCTGGCTGGTATCGCTGGAGTATGGCCAAAAGTACATCGTAGATAGTTGACAGTGGTTTAATCGAAGTTTCATTATCATCTTCTCTTTAGTTATCGTGGTTGTTAAATTGGTGTGTTTAAAAACGCATAATTTTTGCGAACTACTTTTTTTTATAATTTTTAATTATTAGATAGATAGTAGCTAATTTTTATTTCAGATAATCTTTTACAGTATACAAAAACTTTTAAGGTCTCACAAGGTCTCACTTCCAATATACAGAAACAATTTCAATTGAAAACTTCAGTCTTCACATTGAATATAATACACAAAAAACGAAAACAACTCGAAACAAAAAAATTCTAGTACTCCAGAAGTGTGAAAGTCAGAAAAGAAGAAACATTTAATATCTGTGTTACATATAAACAGTTCTAGTAGTTTAATGCAAAAAAGTTTCCACGTCATCCAGTTTCAAAATGTAATTCTTGACAACTTTAGAAAACAAATAATAATTCGCACAAATATATTGATAATTATGAACACTAGGTTGTTTTATTTATTTTTCTAATTACGAATAAACAGGGGTTCGAATTATCTACGCACATTTGTATTAAATTTGTTTATTAGATCTTAAACGGGGGCCGGAGGTGGCTCAGTCGGTACCGCGCCCGGCTCGTAATCTGCAGTTCCCAGAGTTTAGTCCCAACTGGATCAGCCTTGAGATTTATCTTTACAAAACTCCCCGCCTTGTTGTAGGTCAGTATGGGCTTGGAAAGGTCTCTGCCCGTCGGATGGGACGTTAAGCCGTGGTTCCGTGTGCGGGACTATACACCCTATGCACGTTAAAGAACACGTTGGATTGCCTGGACGGGAGGCTACCATCTGTCTCGAAACAGCTTTTCCAGTGGATCCCTACTTCCCCTAACCTTCTCTGAGCCTTCGAAATCCTTGTGACCTGGCCATTTAGTCCATGGTGTGCAGAGGCGGGGGTGGCTCAGTCGGTAGCGCGCCAGGCTCGTAATCTGTAGTTTCCAGGTTCGAGTCCCAGCTGGATCAGCGTTGAGATTTATCTCCACAAAAATTCCCCGCCCTGCCCACGGTCAGTAGGGGACACCGATGGGCTTGGATAGGCCGCCGTCCGTCGGATGGGACGTTAAGCCATGGGGCCGTGTGCGGGAGAACCGTACCATGTGCACGTTAAAGAACACGCTGGTTGGCCTTGACGGAAGGCTACCATCTGTCTCCCAACAGCTGTTCCAGTGGGTCCCCTCCCCCAACCTTCTCTGAGCCTTCGGGGTCCATGTGACCTGGCCATTTAGCCCATGGTGTGCAAAAAAGTGCCGCCCAGAGATAAAACAACCCAACGCTCTAGGTCAGTAGGGGATAGCTATGGGCTTGGAAAGGTCGCCGTCCGTCGGATGGGACGTTAAGCCGTTTCCCCATGTTTGGGAGAGCCATACCCTGTGCACGTTAAAGAACACGCTGGATGGCCATGACGGGAGGCTACCACGTCTCCCAACAGCTGTCCAGTGGATTCCCTCAATCATTCCTTCTCTGAGCCCTCGGGGTACATGGGTCTGGCCATTTAGCCCATTGTGTTCAAAAAAGTGCCGCTCTGAGGTAAAACAACCTAACGGAACTTTACTAACGGTTTGCTTCTATTTTCAGCAATACAGAATATTTCCAGCAGTTCTGTGGATCACACGGTGAAAAACTCAGCTCTAGAAGCAAAACTGTCGAAATTTCAGAGAGGGAAAAGCAGAAGTTGCGGAAAATTTTGGGAAGATGGTTAAATTAGTAGCATGATCTGAAGTTGTGAATGCACTGCACGTGAAGAGTTTTATATCTAAATCCTAACTTATCACTGATTCTACTGAATACTCCCTCGTATTAATGCACGAAGTAGCCCTTTGTATGAATGGAAAATAGTGGCCTTCACTTCAGAAAACAAATTATTTCTGAAGCTGGCCAACCTACCGTGGAGGTCTGATAGGGATTTGTTAGAATAATAACTCCACAGGGAAGAACTGTAAAGAAGGCGAGATCTCAGCAGCAGGGAAGAAATCCAAGACTTACGGGAAGCGCCGGAGGGACTCAGTAGGTAGCGCACCAGGTTCGAATCTTAGGTGTGCCAGCGTTGTCTCCGCTAACCTCCTGTCAGAAAGGATGGGACGTTAAACGTGGCACCTTGTGCGGGAGAGCCATATAACCATATTCCGTACACGTTAAAGCATACCCTGTGCACGTTAAAGAACATACTGGATGGTCTTGACGGGAGGCTAACAGCTGTTTCAGTGGGTCCTTCCCCCCAATCTTCTCTGAGCCTTCGGGGTCCATGTGGCCTGGCCATTTAGTCCATTATGCCAAAAAAGTGCCCTCAGAGGTAAAACAAGCCAATTTATCAGGATTCGAACCCAGGTTCCTTTGTTACCCAGAGATGCAAGCAAAGCAGTGGGAGGGTCAGAATCCCCCTTCCTCTCTCTCTGGACATGTGTAAAATAGCATTTTTGCCTCTACCTAGCTGAAAATCGAAAAATGGCATTTTGCCATCTTGGAAAGAGTAGAACGAACATTCATTCCCCTTTTCTTGCCGGCTCTCTTCTGACTGATATTTGGGGCGGGAATGGCTCAGCCGGTAGCACGCCAGGCTCGTAATCTGTAGTTTCCAGGTTCGATAGGTTTGGAAAGGCCACCGTCCCCTGGATGGGATGTTTAAGCCTTGCCTTGAGGGCGGGAAAACCATACTCTGTATACGTTAAAGAATGCGCTGGATGGCTTTGACAGGAGGCTACCATCTGTCTCCCAATAGCTGTCCAGTACGTCCACTATTCCCAACCTTATCTGAACCCTCGGGGTCCTTGTGACCTGCCGTTTAGACCACTGCGTGAAAAAGAAAGTGCCGCTCAGAGGTAAAACAACCCAACTGACCGATTTTGACAGCTTTTCTTAATTGCCATAAACACCAATTCAGCTTCCAAACAAGTTGGTTCTAATTGATTCAACTTTGAAATAATGAATTTATTTCAAAATAAGAATCAAAAATCGATCTGCAGTTTCGATTCTTAAATTTTCGATGATTTAAGTTGAATTCTGTCTGTTTTTAAGTTGTATCTTTATTTTAAATACAATAATTCTACTTCAGAATTTGCAGACGGTATGCTTCCATGGCTAAAGTGTAGTTCTTCTTTTTCCTTCAGCATAAATGTAGTTTGAAATTGGTTTACCGTATTCTATTCATTTGCTCGCCGAACCTGTAACGGCGGAAATGCAGAGGAAGCAGACAAATCATTCGCTTTGGAGCCCGGAACTAAAGCCGACTCATTTATACTAGCTCTGAAATCAATGCTGTACTTTCAGCACGATATAGCTTACTCGTTTCCAAACTTTTGACTTTCTCGATCTCAGTTGAGTTTCACGGATTTTCCTCACATTTCATCAGGTTGTTAGTGTTCACGCTCAGTGTCACATAGCCAAGGGGGGGGGGGGGGGGGGGGGATTCTTGGCGGCACCCACGCCCCCCTCCGAAATAGGTTAAAAGAAAATTGGAAGATCGTTTATTTAAGAAACGATTTTTTGGTGCGATTGAATTTTTAGTTGTTTGTCGATAAAAAAAAAATACCCCCTCAAGCAGCTGCTTGCCACAGAGGTCTGACAGGAGCCTGTCAGTTTATATGCCATAGTAGAAGATCTGAGAGGATGGCAGGACCTCAGCAGAAAAACGACACATACATCCATGCCTTATCCGGGGCTCGAACCCAGGTCTAATTGTATGCAGTAAAACCTCATAAACCCTGGGGGCGGGGGGGGGCTCAGTCGGTAGCGCGGCAGGCTCATAATCTGCAGTTCATAGATTCGAGTCCCAGCTTGGTCAGCATTGAAATTTATCTGCGCAAAACTTACCGCCCTGCCCACGGTCAGTAGGGGACACCGATGGGCTTAGAAAGACCGCCGTCCTTCAGATGGGATGTTAAGTCGTGTCCCGTGTGCGGAAGAGCCACATCTTGTTCACGTTAAAGAACACACTGGATGGCCTTGATAGGAGTTGGGTTGTTTTACTTCTGAGCGGCACTTTTTTGCACACCATGGACCCCGAAGGCTCAGAGAAGGTTGGGGGATGGGACCCACTGGAACAGCTGTTGGGAGACAGATGGCAGCCTCCCGTCAAGGTCATCCAGCATGTTCTTTAACGTGCACAGTGTATGGCTCGCCCGCACACGGGGCCACGGCTTAATGTCCCATCCGACGGACGGCGGCATTTCCAAGCCCATCGGTGTCCCCTACTGATCGTGGGCAGGGCGGGGAATTTTCCGGAGATAAATCTCAACGCTGACCCAGCTGGGACTCGAACCTGGGAACTGCAGATTACGAGCCTGGCGCACTACCGACTGAGCCACCCCCGCCCCTACCCTTGATAGGAGACTCTCATCTGTCTCCCAACAGCTGTTCCAGTAGGTCCCCTCTCCCATCCTTCTCTGAGCTTCGGGATCTTTTTGACTTGGCCATTTAGCCCATTGTTGCAAAAAAGTGCCGCTTAGAGGTAAAACAACTCAGCCCATGTGACCTAGACATTTTAGCTTATTGTGTGCCTCTCAGAGGTAAAATAACTCAACTTTTTTCGCATGCCGTGACAGGATGCAAAACAACTTGGGCTATTTTCGGAAAAGGAAAATATTTAGGCTCTTCATTTGCCGGGAAAGAAACACGCAATTGCGAAATAAAGTAAAAATATTTAACCACAGCAACGCATCTAAGAAAACTGCGGCTATTGAACTCATTCATTCCTTCTTGCTTGGTATGGAGCAATAATCGAGCATGTCTGCTGGGGAATGTCGATATTTATTCTTGTAATCTTGATTTCATAGCGAAACGACAACTGCAGTCGAAAAATGACTGGCCACACTCTCACCTGCAGCTGTGCAGTAGTCCTGTAGCTTTTCTTCAGGTTCAACAGTGGTTGAGAAATCTACTAAAATCGATGAAATGGAGCTGTAATACTAGAAATAATGGAATTGTGTTTCCTCTGAGCTGCTATTTTGCGCACAGTGGGCTAACTGGTCAGGTCACTGTAACTGGTGGGCTAACTGGTCAGGTAACTGGTGGGCTAACTGGTCAGGTCACTCCTAAGGCTCAGAGAAGGTTGGTGGGATGGAACCATTGAACAGCTGTTAGGTGACAGAGGATATATTCCCGTAAGACATCCAGCATGTTTAACGTGCACGGGGTATGGCTCTCCCACACACGGGGCCACGGCTTAACGTCCCAACTTATGGGGGGCGGGGGTGGCTCAGTCGGTAGCGCGCCAGGCTCGTAATCTGTAGTTCCCAGGTTCGAGTCCCAGCTGGGTCAGCGTTGAGATTTATCTCCGCAAAAATTCCCCGCCCTGCCCACGGTCAGTAGGGGACACCGATGGGCTTGGAAAGGCCGCCGTCCGTCGGATGGGACGTTAAGCCGTGGCCCCGTGTGCGGGAGAGCCATACCCTGTGCACGTTAAAGAACACGCTGGATGGCCTTGACGGGAGGCTACCATCTGTCTCCCAACAGCTGTTCCAGTGGGTCCCCTCCCCCAACCTTCTCTGAGCCTTCGGGGTCCTTGTGACCTGGCCATTTAGCCCATGGTATGCAAAAAAGTGCCGCTCAGAGGTAAAACAACCCAACCCAACTTATGGGCGGTGGCCTTTCCAAGCCCATCGATGTCTGCTTTCTGACCGACGGCAGGGTGGGAGTTTACCGGAGATGAATCTTAACGCTGACCCAGCTGGGACTCGAACCTGGGAACTACATATTACGAGCCTGGCGCGCTACCAACTGAGTAATCCCGCTTCTAATACGCCATGGTTTTTATTTCTGCTGTGATCTTGACTTCAGGGGGGCCCGGGGGGGGGGGGGGGGGGGGCTCAGTCGGTATCGTGTCAGGCTCGTAATCTGTAGTTCCCAGGTTCGAGTCCCAGCTGGGTCAGCTTTGAGATTTATCTCCGCAAATTTCCATGCCTTGCCCACGGTCAGTAAGGGACACCGATGGGCTTGGAAAGGACGCCATCCTCTGGATGAGACGTTAAGCCGTGGCCCCGTGTTCGGG
This sequence comes from Ryuthela nishihirai, assembly GCA_038380435.1. Lineage (NCBI taxonomy): Eukaryota > Metazoa > Arthropoda > Arachnida > Araneae > Heptathelidae > Ryuthela > Ryuthela nishihirai. The sequence goes on along the minus strand of JAWZYU010000388.1, from coordinate 29,523 downwards.
ATAGCCATACCCTGTGCACGTTAAAGAACACGCTGTAGGCCTTGACGAGAGGCTACCATCTGTCTCCTAACAGCCGTTCCAGTGGGTCCCCTCCCCCAACCTTCTCTGAGCCTTCGGGGTCTATGTAACCTGGGGTGTGCAAAAAAGTGCCGCTCAGAAGTAAAACAACCCAACCTTGACTTCAGGGATCTTGCATATGGCGTTTTATACTTGAAACCAGTTGTCAGACTTCCGTGGGAAGAGTGCTCGCGGAATAAATTACTTTTATTGTGAACTTTTGCTTTTAAAATGCATCGCATTTTCTTCATCCCAATGTCTTCCCAACAAACGGTTTATGGCTGCGTACATGATTAATTACTTGCACAATGCCTTTGTGCTACTTCTAAGTTTCTGGTCAATGACTTCGAAGATTCAGTCGTGACAGGCTTTATTTTTAATTACCATAATGAAGAGTACGTCTGGTTTAGATCATCGCTATATTTACATCTATTTTTTTTTCCACGGAGAACAGCTTTTGCACGTTGCTTATAACCAAGAACTGGCTGGTTAACTTTTCGTTATAAGTAAATTACAAACATATTTCCAAAAATCCACTTTACCCATGAAAAATAAATGAATTTCTCCTCAAGAAGTTGCATGCCACAGAGGTCTGACTGACCATGTCAATATGTTACGCAAGAGAGAAGATTTGCGAGGTAAACAAGACCTCAACAAAACGCAGTTCTTGAACTCAGGTTCTTTTAACCCTCAGCCAAGCGCGCTAACCATTAGCGTAACTAAAAATGCAAAGCTCTTTGGCTCAGTAACTCAAAGGTTCAATTCCTTAAACCATTGTATACTTTTCACATAGATTCATGTCTAGTTTTTGGGGCGGGGGTGGCTCAGTCTGTTGCTCCCACGGTTTTAAACGGCAGTTCGCAGTTTCGAGGCCCACCTGGTCCAGTTTTGAGATATTCTTCCTTAAACTTCGGAAAAACCGACGTCCGTTGAATGTGACATTAAGCCGTGGTCGCATGTGCTGGAGAACCATATATCCTATGCACGTTAAAGAATACGCTGGATTGCCATGATGGAGCCTACCATCTGTCTCCCAACACTGTCCAGTGGGCCTTTCAAGGGTGCAAGACCTTGCAAAATGCGTTCAAGATTTGCGAAGCAGTACCACCAAGCGTTCCAGAATTGTGGACTAAATGACCAGGTCACAAGGACGCCGAGTGCTCAGAGAAGGTTGGGGGAGGAGACCCACTGGACAGCTGTTGGGAGACAGATAGTAGCCTCCCGTCAGGCCATCCAGCGTGTTCTTTAACGTGCACATGGTATGGCTCTCCCGCATATGGGGCAAAGGCTTAACGCCCCATCCGACGGGGCGGGGTTGGCTCAGTCGGTAGCGCGGCAGGCTCGTAATCTATAGTTCCCAGGTTCGATTCCCAGCTGGGTCAGCTGGGTTGAGATATATCTCCGCAAAACTCCCCGCCCTGCCCACGGTCAGTAGGGGACACTGGTGGGCTTAGAAAAGCCACCGTCCGTCGGATGGGACGTTAAGCCGTGTCCCGTGTGCGGGAGAGCCCTGTGCACGTTAAAGAATATGCTGGGTGGCCTTGACGGGAGGTTACCATCTGTCTCCCAACAGCTGTTCCAGTGGGTCCCCTCTCCCAACTTTCTCTGAGCCTTCGGGGTCCTTGTGGCCTGGCCATTTAGCCCATGGTGTGCAAAAAAGTGCCGCTCAGAGGTAAAACAATCCAATCCAATCCTTGGGACCTGGCCATTTAGTCCATGGTGTGAAAAAATAGTGCCGCTCAGAGGTAAGACTACCCTACCTACCTCATCCGACGGACGGCGGTCATTCCAAGCCCATCGGTGTCCCACACTAATCGTTTTCAGGTTGGGTTGTTTTACCTCTGAGCGGCACTTTTTTGCATACCATGGGCTAAATGGCCAGGTCACATGGACCCCGAAAGCTCAGAGAAGGTTGGGGGAGGGGACACACTGGAACAGCTGTTGGGAGACATATGGTAGCCTCCCGTCAAGGCCATCTAGCGTGTTCTTTAACGTGCACAGGGTATGGCTCTCCCGAACACAGGGCCACGGCTTAACGTCCCATCCGACGGACGGCGGCCTTTCCAAGCCCATCGGTGTCCCCTACTGACCGTGGACAGGGCGGGGAATTTTGCGGAGATAAATCTCAACGCTGACCCAGCTGGGACTCGAACCTGGAAACTACAGATTACGAGCCTGGCGCGCTACCGAGTGAGCCACCCCCGCCCCTCGTTTTCAGGACATCTGCAACTTTGCATAGATGCTGGAGGGGAGCACTTTGAAGGACAGTAAAAGTTTTGTTGAGGTTTTTACAATGGTTTTTATTCTTCAGATGCATACCAAGAACTTTCTGGACGCCCCTCGTAACTACCTTAAAGGATATCAATCCATAGAAATATGCAGATATAGAATTCAATAAATGTTAATGTGGAAGAAATTAGGTTTGCTGGTACGATTTAGTGGTTAGAGCACTCTGGCATGTATCTAATAAGAGAAGATGCATTTGTCTTTCTAGTGCCATTCCAAATCGTGTAGGGCGGGGGTGGCTCAGTCGGTAGCGCGCCAGGCTCGTAATCTGTAGTTCCCAGGTTCGAGTCCCAGCTGGGTCAGCGTTGAGATTTATCTCCGCAAAATTCCCCGCCCTGCCCACGGTCAGTAGGGGACACCGATGGGCTTGGAAAGGCCGCCGTCCGTCGGATGGGACGTTAAGCCGTGTCCCCGTGTGCGGGAGAGACATACCCTGTGCACGTTAAAGAACACACTGGATGGTCTTGACGGGAGGCTACCATCTGTCTCCCAACAGCTGTTCCAGTGGGTCCCCTCCCCCAACCTTCTCTGAGCCTTCGGGGTCCATGTGGCCTGGCCATTTAGCCCATGGTGTGCAAAAAAGTGCCGCTCAGAGGTAAAACAACCCAACAACCCAAATCGTGTATCGAAAGCATTTTGTTCTTGTTAGAAGCAAAGCCATCGTACCGCCTGAATGGGAAAGTGTGTTTTCTTCTGCTTTGCGTTCGCTATTTGCAACGCAAAGCAGAAGATTATATTATTTCGAGTGTTCTGCTTTCTCGCAGTCTTGTATAACGTTTTCGAATCTCTAAGCGTAAACGGATTCGCCCCAAAGTTGACATTCAGATGCACAAAGAGAAGAAATATGGACACTTGTCTGCTGCAAGTTCGCAAATAATATGAGCAAACAAAAGTTATGATAGTTGTTGTTTTGAGAATGCGATGAAACTTTATTTTGTTTAATAAAACTTATGAATATCATTTTAAGTGTCGAAAATGAACAGTTTTTAAGCAAGGTCACTGAATATACTGGGGCGGGGGTGGCTCAGTCGGTAGCGTGCCAGGCTCGTAGTCTGTAGTTCCCAAGTTCGAGTCCCAGCTGGGTCAGCGTTGAGAATTATCTCCGCAAAATTCCCCGCTCTGCCCACGGTCAGTAGGGGACACGGCTGGGCTTGGAAAGGCCGCCGTCCGTCGGATGGGACGTTAAACCGTGGACCCGTGTGCGGGAGAGCCATACCCTATGCACGTTAAAGAACACGCTGGATGGCCTTGACGGGAGGCTACCATCTGTCTCCCAACAGCTGTTCCAGTGGGTCCCCTCCCCCAACCTTCTCTGAGCCTTCTGGGTCAATGTGGTCAGGCTACTTAGCCCATGGTGTGCAAAAAAGTGCCGCTCAGAGGTAAAACAACCCAACCCCAGGTTCGAGTCCCAGCTGGGTCAGCATTGAGATTTATCTCCGCAAAATTTCCCGCCCTGCCCACGGTCAGTAGGGGACACCGCTGGGCTTGGAAAGGCCGCCGTCCGTCGGATGGGACGTTAAGCCGTGGCTCCATGTGCGGGAGAGCCATACGCTGTGCACGTTAAAGAACACGCTGGATGGCCTTGACGGGAGGCTACTTTCTGTCTCCCAACAGCTGTTCCAGTGGGTCCCCTTCCCCAACCTTCTCTGAGCCTTCTGGGTCAATGTGGCCAGGCTATTTAGCCCATGGTGTGCAAAAAATTGCCACTCAAGGTAAAACAACCCAACTGAATATACTTGTGATTTTAAATGAAGGGAATTCCCCATAGTAAATACACAGATTACCTGTAGAAATAGACTTCAACAATAATTAAAAACATCTGAAAATAATTATCGCTGACTAGAGAGTTGCGGATTCGATTCCCGCCGCGTCAGCCGATAATTTTTTTCAGATGTTTTATCTATTATTGAAGAGTTGGATTGTTTTACCTCTGAGCGGCACTTTTTTGCACACCATGGGCTAAATGGCCAGGTCACATGGACCCCGAAGGCTCAGAGAAGGTTGGGGGAGGGGATCCACTGGAACAGCTGTTGGGAGACAGATGGTAGCCTCCCGTCAAGGCCATCCAGCGTGTTCTTTAACGTGCACAGGGTATGGCTCTCCCGCACACGAGGCCACGGCTTAACGTCCAATTCGACGGACGGCGGCCTTTCCAAGCCCATCGGTCTCCCTTACTGACCGTGGGCAGGGCGGGGAATTTTTGCGGAGATAAATCTCAACGCTGACCCAGCTGGGAATCGAACCTGGGAACTACAGATTACGAGCCTGGCGCGCTACCGACTGAGCCACTCCCGCCCCTATTATTGAAGGGAATTTGGAAGTTTAGTTCAAGAAAGTTATGCATGTCAGATCAGTGCGTTATGTACATTAAAAAAAACAACTATCCAATGTTGAATAAAAGGACCATGGATCGCCATGCAAACATCCACTAAGAAATAATGTAATCCATTCTTTTCTCTGCTCGATACCGTTTTAACCTCGAAACATATTTTAATTGATTGACCTTGTTTTAACCTCGAACGTCGGTTGTATTTTAACTTTAATGATTTTTACATCTGAGCCACTCACACTCGGACATCTTTTATCTGATCATTACTTTGTTTTTAAATTTTTACGATATTATTATTATTTTAAACGTTTGCAGTAGTTTCACTTGTTATTTTTTACCTTTTTGCATTTGGGTCCCCTACACCCATTGTTGCTTTCTGTATTTTTTACACTTGCTTCTTTTTATGCCCATTTCATTGTTTTTGTCGGGGCGGGGGTGGCTCAGTCGGTAGCGCGCCAGGCTCGTAATCTGTAGTTCCCAGGTTCGAGTCCCAGCTGGGTCAGCGTTGAGATTTATCTCCGCAAAATTCCCCGCCCTACCCACGGTCAGTAGGGGACACCGATGAGCGTCGAAAGGCCGCCGTCCGTCGGATGGGACGTTAAGCACCTTTCTCCATGTGCAGGTAGAGCCATACCCTGTGCACGTTAAAGAACATGCTTGGATGGCCTTGACGGGTTGGGTTGTTTTACCTCTGAGCGGCACTTTTTTGCACACCATGGGCTAAATGGCCAGGTCACATGGATCCCGAAGTCTCAGAGAAGGTTGGGGGAGGGGACCCACTGGAACAGCTGTTGGGAGACAGATGGTAGCCTCCCGTCAAGGCCATCCAGCGTGTTCTTTAACGTGCACAGACTATGGCTCTCCCGCACACGGGGCCACGGCTTAACGTCCCATCCGACGGACGGCGGCCTTTCCAAGCCCATCGGTGTCCCCTACTGACCGTGGGCAAGGCGGGGAATTTTGCAGAGATAAATCTCAACGCTGACCCAGCTGGGACTCGAACCTGGGAACTACAGATTACGAGCCTAGCGCGCTACCGACTGAGCCACCCCCGCCTAACCTTGACGGGAGACTACCATCTGTCTGCCAACAGCTGTTCCAGTGGGTCCCCTCCCCCAACCTTCTCTGAGCCTTCGGGGTCCATGTGACCTGGCCATTTAGCCCATGGTGTGAAAAAAAGTGCCGCTCAGAGGTAAAACAACCCAACCCTTGTTTTTGTCTTTTACCTATTTTGCACCAATCATCCTACACCTCGGATTTATATCTCACTTTTTAAAAAGAATGAACAAGTCCATATAAAATCTTTTTCGTGTCCACACAGAGTAATGAGATGAAAAGATAAGAATTGTGATAATAAAAAGAGGACTCCAATTAGCTAATTAACAATGCCAAGTCAAGTCAAAACTTCCCACAAAATTGGATAGTCTGAGACTCGGATTCCATAGTTTAAATATAATAAAATATAATTTAAATATAATTCCATAGTTAACAATGCCAACGTAGGAAAAAGGAGCAGAACACAAGGATCCAGTCCGAAAAATTCCAGACCGCGTAGAGAGTTTCCTTAGGACCTTATGTGTCGTTACGAAGGGGTCAGCTTGGTGAATTTATCAATTTCTGTTAGCTTTCCTTTCATAGTTTATGATTTCTTTGGTAACCTGCCTTAGAATTTCAACCGGGCCATTTTCATAAATGGCATCTAGCATAATTTAGTCAAGTTCGTTGTTAATTTTTCGAACTTCGCATCGTTCATATAGAGTTTTTCTAAGTTTGGCAAAGTGAAGTCTAATGATTCAGTTCTTGCTTTATATTCCTTCTTCTGTATACTTGAAAAATTACTCTAGCATTTCTCCAGTTTTTTCCTGCTACTTTTACTGATAATATTGTTTGTCGCAATATATCCTTGCGCCGTAAAACCCCGAACAATCAAACCCATATATCAGTGCACTGTGATATCGGAAAGCATATATTCATTCCTTCAGCACTGTGATATCGGAAGGCATATATTCAATCCTTCAGCGCTGTGATATCGGAAGGCATATATTCATTCCTTCAGCACTGTGATATCGGAAGGCATATATTCATTCCTTCAGCACTGTGATATCGAAAGGCATATATTCATTCCTACAGCACTGTGATATCGGAAGGCATATATTCATTCCTTCAGCACTGTGATATCGGAAGGCATATATTCATTCCTTCAGCACTGTGATGTCGGAAGGCATATATTCATTCCTTCAGCACTGTGATATCGGAAGGCATATATTCAATCCTTCAGCACTGTGATATCGGAAGGCATATATTCATTCCTTCAGCACTGTGATATCGAAAGGCATATATTCATTCCTACAGCACTGTGATATCGGAAGGCATATATTCATTCCTTCAGCACTGTGATATCGAAAGGCATATATTCATTCCTACAGCACTGTGATATCGGAAGGCATATATTCATTCCTTCAGCACTGTGATATCGGAAGGCATATATTCATTCCTTCAGCACTGTGATATCGAAAAGCATATATTCATTCCTTCAGCACTGTGATATCGGAAGGCATATATTCATTCCTACAGCACTGTGATATCGGAAGGCATATATTCATTCCTTCAGCACTGTGATATCGGAAGGCATAAATGCAACTCGGTTAGACTTGTGGAATACAAAGAAATCAGTACCTTGCATAGCCACCATTCCTTCAGCACTGTGATATCGGAAGGCATATATTCATTCCTTCAGCACTGTGATATCGGAAGGCATATATTCATTCCTTCAGCACTGTGATATCGGAAGGCATATATTCATTCCTTCAGCACTGTGATGTCGGAAGGCATATATTCATTCCTTCAGCACTGTGATATCGGAAGGCATATATTCAATCCTTCAGCACTGTGATATCAGAAGGCATATATTCATTCCTTCAGCACTGTGATATCGCAAGGCATATATTCATTCCTTCAGCACTGTGATATCGCAAGGCATATATTCATTCCTTCAGCACTGTGATATCGGAAGGCATATATTCATTCCTTCAGCACTGGGATGTCGGAAGGCATATATTCATTCCTTCAGCACTGTGATATCGGAAGGCATATATTCATTCCTTCAGCACTGTGATATCGGAAGGCATATATTCATTCCTTCAGCACTGTGATATCGGAAGGCATATATTCATTCCTTCAGCACTGTGATGTCGGAAGGCATATATTCATTCCTTCAGCACTGTGATATCGGAAGGCATATATTCAATCCTTCAGCACTGTGATATCAGAAGGCATATATTCATTCCTTCAGCACTGTGATATCGGAAGGCATATATTCATTCCTTCAGCACTGTGATATCGCAAGGCATATATTCATTCCTTCAGCACTGTGATATCGGAAGGCATATATTCATTCCTTCAGCACTGTGATATCGCAAGGCATATATTCATTCCTTCAGCACTGATATCGGAAGGCATATATTCATTCCTTCAGCACTGTGATATCGGAAGGCATATATTTATTCCTTCAGCACTGTGATATCGGAAGGCATATATTCATTCCTTCAGCACTGTGATATCGGAAGGCATATATTCATTCCTTCAGCACTGTGATATTGGAAGGCATATATTCATTCCTTTAGCACTGTGATATCGGAAGGCATATATTCATTCCTTCAGCACTGTGATATCGGAAGGCATATATTCATTCCTTCAGCACTGTGATATTGGAAGGCATATATTCATTCCTACAGCACTGTGATATCGGAAGGCATATATTCATTCCTTCAGCACTGTGATATCGGAAGGCATATATTCATTCCTACAGCACTGATATCGGAAGGCATATATTCATTCCTTCAGCACTGTGATATCGGAAGGCATATATTCATTCCTTCAGCACTGTGATATCGGAAGGCATATATTCATTCCTTCAGCACTGTGATATCAGAAGGCATATATTCATTCATTCAGCACTGTGATATCGCAAGGCATATATTCATTCCTTCAGCACTGTGATATCGCAAGGCATATATTCATTCCTTCAGCACTGTGATATCGGAAGGCATATATTCATTCCTTCAGCACTGGGATGTCGGAAGGCATATATTCATTCCTACAGCACTGTGATATCAGAAGGCATATATTCATTCCTTCAGCACTGTGATATCAGAAGGCATATATTCATTCCTTCAGCACTGTGATATCGGAAGGCATATATTCATTCCTTCAGCACTGTGATATCGCAAGGCATATATTCATTCCTTCAGCACTGTGATATCGGAAGGCATATATTCATTCCTTCAGCACTGTGATATCGCAAGGCATATATTCATTCCTTCAGCACTGATATCGGAAGGCATATATTCATTCCTTCAGCACTGTGATATCGGAAGGCATATATTCATTCCTTCAGCACTGTGATATCGGAAGGCATATATTCATTCCTTCAGCACTGTGATATCGGAAGGCATATATTCATTCCTTCAGCACTGTGATATCGCAAGGCATATATTCATTCCTTCAGCACTGTGATATCGGAAGGCATATATTCATTCCTTCAGCACTGTGATATCGGAAGGCATATATTCATTCCTTCAGCACTGTGATATCGGAAGGCATATATTCATTCCTTCAGCACTGTGATATCGGAAGGCATATATTCATTCCTTCAGCACTGTGATATCGGAAGGCATATATTCATTCCTTCAGCACTGTGATATCGCAAGGCATATATTCATTCCTTCAGCACTGTGATATCGGAAGGCATATATTCATTCCTTCAGCACTGTGATATCGCAAGGCATATATTCATTCCTTCAGCACTGATATCGGAAGGCATATATTCATTCCTTCAGCACTGTGATATCGGAAGGCATATATTCATTCCTTCAGCACTGTGATATCGGAAGGCATATATTCATTCCTTCAGCACTGTGATATCTGAAGGCATATATTCATTCCTTCAGCACTGTGATATCGGAAGGCATATATTCATTCCTTTAGCACTGTGATATCGGAAGGCATATATTCATTCCTTCAGCACTGTGATATCGGAAGGCATATATTCATTCCTACAGCACTGTGATATCAGAAGGCATATATTCATTCCTTCAGCACTGTGATATCGGAAGGCATATATTCATTCCTACAGCACTGTGATATCGGAAGGCATATATTCATTCCTTCAGCACTGTGATATCGGAAGGCATATATTCATTCCTTCAGCACTGTGATATCGGAAGGCATATATTCATTCCTTCAGCACTGTGATGTCGGAAGGCATATATTCATTCCTTCAGCACTGTGATATCGGAAGGCATATATCAATCCTTCAGCACTGTGATATCAGAAGGCATATATTCATTCCTTCAGCACTGTGATATCGCAAGGCATATATTCATTCCTTCAGCACTGTGATATCGCAAGGCATATATTCATTCCTTCAGCACTGTGATATCGGAAGGCATATATTCATTCCTACAGCACTGTGATATCGGAAGGCATATATTCATTCCTTCAGCACTGTGATATCGGAAGGCATATATCAATCCTTCAGCACTGTGATATCAGAAGGCATATATTCATTCCTTCAGCACTGTGATATCGCAAGGCATATATTCATTCCTTCAGCACTGGGATGTCGGAAGGCATATATTCATTCCTTCAGCACTGTGATATCGGAAGGCATATATTCATTCCTTCAGCACTGTGATATCGGAAAGCATATATTCATTCCTACAGCACTGTGATATCGGAAGGCATATATTCATTCCTTCAGCACTGTGATATCGGAAGGCATATATTCATTCCTTCAGCACTGTGATGTCGGAAGGCATATATTCATTCCTTCAGCACTGTGATATCGGAAGGCATATATTCAATCCTTCAGCACTGTGATATCAGAAGGCATATATTCAATCCTTCAGCACTGTGATATCGCAAGGCATATATTCATTCCTTCAGCACTGTGATATCGCAAGGCATATATTCATTCCTTCAGCACTGTGATATCGCAAGGCATATATTCATTCCTTCAGCACTGTGATATCGGAAGGCATATATTCATTCCTTCAGCACTGGGATGTCGGAAGGCATATATTCATTCCTTCAGCACTGGGATATCGGAAGGCATATATTCATTCCTTCAGCACTGTGATATCGGAAGGCATATATTCATTCCTTCAGCACTGTGATATCGGAAGGCATATATTCATTCCTTCAGCACTGTGATATCGGAAGGCATATATTCATTCCTTCAGCACTGTGATATCGGAAGGCATATATTCATTCCTTCAGCACTGTGATATCGGAAGGCATATATTCATTCCTTCAGCACTGTGATATCGCAAGGCATATATTCATTCCTTCAGCACTGTGATATCGGAAGGCATATATTCATTCCTTCAGCACTGTGATATCGGAAGGCATATATTCATTCCTTCAGCACTGTGATGTCGGAAGGCATATATTCATTCCTTCAGCACTGTGATATCGGAAAGCATATATTCATTCCTTCAGCACTGTGATATCGCAAGGCATATATTCATTCCTTCAGCACTGTGATATCGGAAGGCATATATTCATTCCTTCAGCACTGTGATATCGGAAGGCATATGCGTTTCAGCTCATCAATAACTAGCTGTAAAGGTGGTACATAAATACCCCCTCAACCAGTTGCTTGCCACATAGGTCTCACAGTGACCTGTCAGTTTATACGTCATAGTAGGTCTGTCACAAAGGGGAGAACTCAGCAGAAAAACAACACAACCAACCTTGACTTACCCAGGGCTCGAACCCAGGTAGGTCCCTTTTGATCAGTAGCCAAACGCCTAACCACTAGGCCAAATCTGACAACCAACTCAATCGTAAATCTAGTAAAGTTAAAGTAAGTATAGAAAAATTCAGTTCCTTTTTTTAAATTATTTATAATGGTCATATATAGTATTCTCCCCTCCAAATATGCCAAAACATATTTTCCTTCTTTTTCCCTGTACTAAGGCAAAGAATAGTAAAAAAAAAAATTCACCAGAGTAGCATTTTTAGTTATTGCATCGAATGGTTTTGTCTTCAGAGTTTATACGCAATATGATTTTCCAGTTTTCGATCATCAAAATCATCCACGATTGTCTAGCTAACAATTCCATCCAAGTTCGAGGCCCTCAGGGCTCGCTCCTCAGTCCAACCCTAATCATATATACATTGCTAATGCACCAAAGATGGATAGAATCAAAACTGCTGTATACGTAGATGACACCTGATTTCTTTCCTCAACACAACAAAAAATGCATGAAACAGAATGCAAAATAGACTCGTTAAAGGAATGGTGCATAAAATGACTCATCAAGACTGACACAGCCGTACTCTGTTCCAACAAAAGATTTTATTACATGGCTAATGCCCTCTGACAGAGTCTGGAATATTTCTTCTGCTGTACATAAAATTCGTGTAATACATTTCACATATATACACTTATCTCCAGGAAATACAGGGCAGGGGGTGGCTCAGTCGGTAGCGCGCCAGGCTCGTAATCTGCAATCCCCAGGTTCGAGTCCCAGCTAGGTCAGCAGTGAGATTTGTCTCACTTCTGACCCAGCTGGGACTCTCCGCCCTGTCCATGGTCAGTAGGGGACACCGATGGGCTTGGAAAGGCCTCCGTCCGTCAGATGGAACGTAAGGCCATGGCCCCATGTGAGAGAGCCATGCTCTGTGCACGTTAAAGAACATGCTGGATGACTTTGACGGGAAGCTACCATCTGTCTCCCAACAGAGCACCTGATGGGTCCCCTCCCCCAACCTTCTCTGAGCCCTCGGGGCCCTTGTGACCTGGGGCGGGGGTGGCTCAGTCGGTAGCGCGCCAGGCTCATAGTCTGTAGTTCCCAGGTTCGAGTCCCAGCTGGGTCAGCGTTGAGATTTATCTCCGCAAAAATTCCCCGCCCTGCCCACGGTCAGTAGGGGACACCGATGGGCTTGGAAAGGCCGCCGTCCGTCTGATGGGACGTTAAGCCGTGGCCCCGTGTGCGGGAGAGCCATACCCTGTGCATGTTAAAGAACACGATGGATATCCTTGACGGGAGGCTACCATCTGTTTCCCAACAGCTGTTCCAGTGGGTCCCCTCCCCCAACCTTCTCTGAGCCTTCGGGGTCCTTGTGACCTGGCCATTTAGCCCATGGTGTGCAAAAAAGTGCCGCTCAGAGGTAAAACAACCCAACCTTTGTGACCTGGCCATTTAGCCCATGGTGTGCAAAAAAATGCGGCTCAGATGTAAAACAACTCAACACTGTAGTAACAAGACCTAATTTTGAGAAATATAACAGTTTTTATTATATTTAAATTTCTAAAAATTCACCTGGTAATTACTTATTTTTAAAATTCTGGTAATTAATTTTAAAATATGCTCAATTAGTTTAATAAAATTCTTATGAATAAATGATTTTATTTTGATTTTAAAATAAATACACTGTTGGCCATTAAAAGTACAACACCGGGAAAGACAAGAGCCATATTTAGTAGTAGCCATATTTAGTAGCTATGCAAATACATAGCTTATGTTACAAGGATCAAATGATTACAAATACAACTCGGTTAGACTTGTGGAATACAAAGAAATCAGTACCTTGCATAGCCACCATGAGCGGCAATAACCATTGCTACAAGGCAATGAGGGGATGAGATGTCAGATGTGTCTTTGGGGAATGTCAGTCCATGCAGTTCCTATACATAGCCAAAGTTCATCTGTTGTAGCAGCTGATAGTGTCTGCTGTGATAGTCGTCATGAGATCATGGACCAGACATGTTAGGGGCGGGGGTGGCTCAGTCGGTAGCGCGCCAGGCTCGTAATCTGTAATTCCTAGGTTCGAGTCCCAGCTGGGTCAGCGTTGAGATTTATCTCCGCAAAATTCCCCGCCCTGCCCACGGTCAGTAGGGGACACCGATGGGCTTGGAAAGGCCGCCGTCCGTCGGATGGGACGTTAAGCCGTGGCCCAGTGTGCGGGAGATCCATACCCTGTGCACGTTAAAGAACACGCTGGATGGCCTTGATGGGAGGCTACCATGTCTCCCAACAGCTGTTCCAGTGGGTCCCCTCCCCCAACCTCAGCCTTCAGGGTCAATGTGACCTGGCCAATTAGCACATGGTGTGCAAAAAAGTGCCGCTCAGAGGTAAAACAACCCAACCCAGACATGTTCAATTGGGGACAGATCCGATGAACGCTCAGGCCAAGGCCAGAAGTGTCAAATGCTGTCTATCCAGGAATTGTTGGACGATGCATGTCACATGTGGTCGGGCATTGTACTGTTGGTAAATGGCACCATAGAGTCTCTGAAGATAAGGTACGACCACAGGCTCAATACCTCAGTGATGTAATGCTGGCTGTTGAAAGTACCGGTAATGTGTACGTGGCGCATGGGTGAGTGGAGTCCAATGGCACCTCATACCATAGCACCAGGGGCGGGGGTTGCTCAGTCGGTACCGCGCCAGGCTCGTAATCTGTAGTTCCCAGGTTCGAGTCCCAGCTGGGTCAGCGTTGAGATTTATCTCCGCAAAATTCCCCGCCTTGCCCACGGTCAGTAGGGGACACCGATGGGCTTGAAAAGGCCGCCGTCCGTCGGATGGGACGTTAAACCGTGGCCCCGTGTGCGGGAGAGCCATACCCTGTGCACGTTAAAGAACACACTGGATGGCCTTGACGGGAGGCTACCATCTGTCTCCCAACAGCTGTTCCAGTGGGTCCCCTCTCCAACCTTCTCTGAGCCTTCGGGGTCCTTGCGACCTGGCCATTTAGCCCATGGTGTGCAAAAAAGTTCCGCTCAGAGGTAAAACAACCCAACCAGGGGCTGGATCTGTATGACACTGCATCTTGCATGTCTCACCGAACCTGTCGCCGCAATACCACCAGATACGGATTCGTCCATCATGGTGCTGCATACTGAAGTGGGAATCGTCTGAAAAGACGATGCGATGCCATTCGCACATCCATGCGCGACGTTCTTGTCACCATTGCAGTCGCATACGCCTCTGCTGTAGAACCAATGGTAGCCAAAGTAATGACCGCCTAGCAAAGATGCCCTAATGCTGCAGATGACGTCGAACCGTACGTGGACACTGGTTGATGTGCAAACCCTAACTGTTGAGTTAAGGTGTTTGGTGTGGCTTTATGATCATTCATAGCCATGTCTGTCCTCTCGTTCGTTTGTGTGACAGGGCCATTGAGATCTCTCACGTCAGTGAGTTTGTTCTTCCTCTATCCACAGATGCCATATTCACATCATTGTGGCAGCATTCCGTCCAACACGAGCACCGATGTCTCGGTACGATAATCCGCCTTCCCTTAATCCCACAGTCCTCCCTCGATCAAAGTCGGAAACCTGGTCATATGGATGCCGTGTTCTTCGATGGGAAATGGGGCGGGGGTGGCTCAGTCGGTAGCGCGCCAGGCTCGTAATCTGCAGTTCCCAGGGTCGAGTCCCAACTGGGTCAGCGTTGAGATTTATCTCCGCAAAATTCCCCGCCCTGCCCACGGTCAGTAGGGGACACCGATGGGCTTGGAAAGGCCGCCGTCCGTCGGATGGGACGTTAATCCGTGGCCCCATGTGCGGGAGAGCCATACCCTGTGCACGTTAAAGAACACGCTGGAGGGCCTTGACGGGAGGCTACCATCTGTCTCCCAACAGCTGTTCCAGTGGGTCCCCTCCCCCAACCTTCTCTGAGCCTTCGGGGTCCTTGTGACCTGGCCATTTAGCCCATGGTGTGCAAAAAAGTGCCGCTCAGATAAAACAACCCAACCCAACCTTCGATGGGACATACTTGATCCTTTAGTGCGCAAGAACTACGAGCAAACAATTCCAGTGCGTTACACCGGCTCTTTGTAATCTCTTATACCACTTCCAGGGGGCGTTACTGTCACACATGATGTGCGTATGTGCTGCATTTGAATAATTTGCATGTTCTCCCATGGCCTACCCATGTTGCATATTTCGGGACAATCTGATGAGTTCTTTCTGGTGTTGCACTTTTAATGGCCAGCAGTGTAGCTTTAATTTAAATTTTAAACAAATTACATCACTTGAATTTTTATTCATAATTAATATCCCTCCTTTCTTCCCTCCTTTTACTCAAGGTTGTCAAGGCCTGGGTTGGGTTGTTTTACCTCTGAGCGGCACTTTTTTGTACACCATGGGCTAAATCGCCAGGTCACATGGACCCCGAAGGCTCAGAGAAGGTAGGGGGAGGGGACCCACTGGAACAGCTGTTGGGATACAGATGGTAGCCCCCCGTCAAACACACGGGGCCACGGCTTAACGTCCCATCACACGGGGCCACGGCTTAAACGTCCCGCACACGGGGCCACGGCTTAACGTCCCATCCGACGGACGGCGTCCTTTCCAAGCCCATCGGTGTCCCCTACTGACCGTGGGCAGGGCGGGGCCTGGTGTATCAAGGTGGCTTTGGCCCTGCCCACGGTCATTAGGACACCGATGGGCTTTGAAAGGTCACCGTCCGTCCGGTGGACGGACCTTTCCAAGCCCTTCGGTGGCCCCGTGTGTGCGGGGAGGGGTGTGTGACCTGGCCATTTAGACCACTGTGTACAAAAAAGTGTCGCTCAGAGGTAAAACAACCCAACCCAGGAAATCCAATCTATCAATCGAACAAATTGACTATATATCTTATTATTATAACCCCCATCATTCTTGCCCTATGTTCCCCATTTTTCTGCATATGAATTAATTGTAGCCTTGAAACACTTTGGGAAGATGGATCTCTTAGTATTAACTTTCTGTTAGTCGGTAGAACTTTCGTTTATCCTTGATGCACTCTTTGGCTGCTTGCGTTAAATTGTCTCTTTCGAAAGAGGAAAACGTGTCACAATCAGGTTTTTCTTGAATGTTATGAAAATGCTAGAACAAACGATTTCAGTCCGGTTGTTTTTATAATTTAATTGTAATTGACATTTGGTAGCGCAAAATGGGACGGGGGTGGCTCAGTCGGTAGCGCGCCAGGCTCGTAATCTGTAGTTCCCAGGTTCGAGTCCCAGCTGGGTCAGCGTTGAGAGTTATCTCCGCAAAATTCCCCGCCCTGCCCACGGTCAGTAGGGGACACCGATGGGCTTGGACAGGCCGCCGTCCGTCGGATGGGACGTTAAGCCGTGGCTCCGTGTGCGGGAGAGCCATACCCTGTGCACGTTAAAGAACACGCTGGATGGCCTTGACGGGAGGCTACCATCTGTCTCCCAACAGCTGTTCCAGTGGGTCCCCTCCCCCAACCTTCTCTGAGCCTTCGGGGTCCATGTGACCTGGCCATTTAGCCCATGGTGTGCAAAAAAGTGCCGCTCAGAGGTCAAACAACCCAATGGTAGCGCAAAGCTTTCAGTTGATTGGATTAACTAACTGCTTTTGCATAGATCCAGTTTCTAGTTCGTAATAGGGGCGGGGGGGGTTCAGTCGGTAGTGCACCAGGCTCGTAATCTGCTGTTCCCAGGTTCGAATCCTACTGGGCCAACGTTCAGATTTATCTGTTCAAAACTTCCTATCCCTGGCGTCCGTCTGATGGTACGTTAAGCCGTGTATTTGGTACCGTGTGCGGGAGAGTCATACCTTGTGTACGGGGGTGGCTCAGTCGGTAGTGCATCAGGCTAATAATCTGCAGTTCTTGGGTTCGAGTCCCAGCTGGGTCAACGTTGAAATTTATCTCCGCAGAACTCCCCATCCTGCCCTCAATCAGTAGGGAACACCAATGGGCTTGGAAAAGCCACCGTCCGTCCGATGGGACGTTTAGCCGTCTCCCCGTGTACTGGAGAGACATACTCTGTGCACATTAAAGAACACGCTGGATGGCCTTAATGGAAGGCTACCATCTGTATCTCAACAGCTGTCCTAATGGACGAACCACCCTGGGTTCTCCAATTCAAAATATAAGCATCAGCCATAATAAAAAAATAAATATCCCCTCAAGCAGCTGCTTGCCACAGAGGTCTGACAGGAGTCTGTCAGTTTATATGTCAAAGTAGAAGGCTAAAATAGATATTTAATTTTGGTGGGAATATCAGTTACAGTTATGTTTCTCAAAAATTCCAATATATTATCAGAAGTGTTCGAATATTTCCGTGTGATGTAAGTGGAAAGGCATGGTCAAAGTTCTCTAACTTGGAAAATTAAATTTTTAAGGAAAATCAATGGAGGTGAAGATCTTGTTCCTTATTAGTAAGAGTAAACATTAATTTCTTAAATGTATTGAAAAGTTATTTAAAAAGTTATTTATTCAATATTTCGTTCTGAAATATGCCGTAAAATACAGTATTTATTAATGTAATGTTTAAATGTAAAATAAAAACATCGAGTTTCTTGTACTTTATAAAAAAAAAATCCTTTGAATATTTCGAGTAATTCAAACTGTGTTGTGCAGACAAGGCTGTCCCGAAGTAATAAAATATCAACCTATTTTACCATACCTCTTTGTTCCGCTAGTAATTATTTGCACTACTCTCCGCCAACATTGTCCGACGGGGATTGGTGGTTTGCTTGGTGTTGTTCTAGTGGCGTTGCCCAGCCATCTGCCGATGTGACCGCAGTGTGTAGAAGGTTCATTTGGTGTCCTTGTAGTTAGGAGAGTTCGTGTTTGCCTGCTTCTGACTTGGAATGCAACTGGAATATTTCGTCTAGATGCCGTGTGTACAACCATATCTCTTTTGCAACGTGCTTATCTTAAGCGTCAATTTACAGAGCTTCTCAGAAGTTCAACAGAATAGTTCCGAGGGAGTGAAAAATTATTAATGTTAAATAATATCAGGTGTACCAAAAATTAAATGTTTTTATCTAAGGGACCTGGGTTCGAGCCCCGGTAAGGCATGGCTGTTTGTGTCGTTATTCTGCTGAGGGCCTGCCATCCTCTCAGACCTTCTACTATGGCATATAAACTGACAGGCTCCTGTTAGACCTCTGTGGGAAGCAGCTGCTTGAGGGGGTATTTATTATTATTATTATCTTTAAAGGAGTTTTCAAAAAATTTACAAAAAATATTTTTTTGTTGTTGTTGTCAAGTATTTATTTATTTTGTAAAAAAAAATATTTTTTACGTGTATTTTCTATAATAAGTACTTTTTTTTTTCGGGCACTCATTAAAGAACGTCTCGACATAAATATTTCTATCTTGAAACATTGATTAGTTTTTGTTGCTTTTTGCTCCCCTCCTTCCTCGCTGGAAATATCCCCCCCCCCCTGAAAAATTCCCGACAGTGCCCATGGTAGTTATATTGTAAAGCTGCGGTGTATTTTTTATTATTTATTGTTAATGCGAAGTTTAGGGATCCAATGTTAAAATATTTTCTAGACTATTTGCGAATTGTTACTGTATGCTTTCTGGGGATATCCGCTTCCTGCGTATCTCCGCAAAATTCCCCGCCCTGCCCACGGTCAGTAGGGGACACCGATGAGCTTGGAAAGGCCGCCGTCCGTCGGATGGGACGTTAAGCCGTGGCCCCGTGTGCGGGAGAACCATACCCTGTGCACGTTGAAGAACACGCTGGATGGCATTGACGGGAGGCTACCATCTGTCTCCTAACAGCTGTTCCAGTGGGTCCCCTCCACCAACCTTCTCTGAGCCTTCGGGGTCCATGTGACCTGGCCATTTAGCCCATGGTGTGCAAAAAAGTGCCGCTCAGAGGTAAAACAACCCAACGTTAAAGAACACGCTGGATGGCCTTGACAGGAGGCTTACCATCTGTCTCCCAACAGCAGTTCCAGTGGGTCCCCTTCCCCAACCTTCTCTGAGCCTTCGGGGTCCATGTGACCTGGCCATTTAGCCCATGGTGTGCAAAAAAGTGCCGCTCAGAGGTAAAACAAACCAACCCAACAACCGCTTCCTGCGTGCTGTTAAAAAAACTGTCATGTTATTTTGTTTTTGCGCAGCGCTGAAATAAGTGAGGCGACCGAGGCACCTGCCTCGTGTGCAAAGCTGGAAGGGGCGCATGAGTCTCAGTATTTTTTTACGAAATATTTAATTGCTTAAAAACTATATTTTTTTTTTATTTTTCAAGATATCTGTAATAGGTTAGAAGTATTATAGATTTTTTTCCTAACTATATATATGTACAAAAACTATATAAAAAAATCATTATTTTTTGTGGAAGTTTTTTTTGTAATTACTGTTTTATTATATAAGCTTTTTTTTTCTGTTGTGTGTGTATATATATATACTTCGCATTTTTGTAATAAACGTGTATCAGTATAGAATTTTATTGTTCCCCAATTATTTACTTTTTTTGCTAAATTTCTTGATCTGGTGCGAGAAATGTCAAAGAATTTGGAAAGTAGTATTAGTTGTGAATAGGGTGATAAATAAATCTTGAAGAAATTCGACTCGTCATCAAATGTTAGTACAAACTTGAGCAATGGCATATAGTAATGTGAGAGGGAAAGGGCAAAATGCTTTCCTATCATGTGCATTAAAAATAAGTGTACAATAAAATTAATGATACTGTATTCAAATGTCCGCAAAATTCCCCGCCCTGCCCACGGTCAGTAGGGGACACCGATGGGCTTGGAAAGGCCGCCGTCCTTCGGATGGGACGTTAAGCAGTGGTCCCGTGTGTGGGAGAGCCATACCCTGTGCACGTTAAAGAACACGTTGGATGGCCTTGACGGGAGGCTACCATCTGTGTCCCAACAGCTGTTCCAGTGGGTCCCCTCCCCCAACCTTCTCTGAGCCTTCGGGGTCCATGTGACCTGGCCATTTAGCCCATGGTGTGCAAAAAAGTGTCGCTCAGAGGTAAAACAACCCAAGGTTAAAGAACACGCTGGATGGCCTTGACGGGAGGCTACCATCTGTCTCCCAACAGCTGTTCCAGTGGGTCCCCTCCCCCAACCTTCTCTGAGCCTTTGGGGTCCATGTGACCTGGCCATTTAGCCCATGGTGTGCAAAAAAGTGCCGCTCAGAGGTAAAACAACCCAACCCTGTATTCAAATGTGAAAGTTCGTTACTTTTTTGTTGTAAATTATTATGCCATTTTTTTTTGCATCTTTTAAACAACATGTCATGCTAGAAAATATTTACTGTTTAAGTCAAAGTAGGTGAGTAGTATTAGTTTAGGAAACCTTGGGTTTAGGGTAAGATGATTGGTGCTTGTGTTCTTTCCTTGTTTTTCAGTTTCTCATGCTGAGTTCCCAGAAGTGACTGATCTGTCACGCACATATTCTGTTGTAAACTCTCTGAATGGAATTAGAATTTTTGTTACAGCTTCTTATTTCATGAAGAAGAAAAATCAAAAAGCAACCAGTCTTTAACCTACCTTAAGACATCTGGTAAATAATCATATCTCAAATATTGGGTAATAAATTACCAAGTATTTTAATATTGATCTCTGGAACAGCAATTCCAGTTCACTGACCACCTCTTTGACTCTTTGTAGTCAAAACCTGCAATTCTGTTTTTAGCAGTGTCTTATATATACAAAACATTTTGGTTTGTAGGACGAAAACATGAAAGTTTTCTTCAGGGTGATTGTGATTTGTGCAGCTGCAGAAGACAAAGATGAAAAAAATGAGACATCTTGAGACAAAGGGTTGAAGGGTAAAAAAAAATAGTCTTCAAGCAGCTGTTTGTCACAGAGGTCTGACAGGAGTGTGGCCAATTAAAAGTCATTATGTAGCTGCTAAACATACTGAAAACATATCTGCAAGAATTCACTATCTCTCTATACAATATGGAGATAAATGTTTTGCATGAATTGATCAATATATATATATGAAAAATCGGCACTTCATAAACTGCAGTTTTCTCAGTATTAAAATTAGCTATATAGTTGATTCCTTATTCTGAATTTGCATATCTGTTAACTGAACTATCAGTCCCAAACAGAGTCAGATGTGGGGGAGGGAATACTTCCTCTCTCCCTCCTTGAGAATGCTAATAAGAGTAATGAGGGCCAAAAATGATTAAACTTGTATATTTCATGTATTTTTCAATAAATATTTTTAAACGCCTCTAAAATGAATCATATTCTCATGCTCCAAATCTTATGCACATACTGGCAAATTTTTGACTATGTACATCTTCTCAGATCTTCTCTTCCCACTTTGTAGTTGCTAATGCAGTTATGCTGAATAATTTTCTAATAAAAAATGCCACAAATTAATTCTTCAGCATCCACATTTGTCGACCTGATCTTGATCTTCACACCATATAGATAAAATAAGCCATTTGAACAACAAATTTTACTTTTACAATGAGAAAAATTCATGCACAGCAGAAAGGACTATTGTTTTTCTCTGTATTTTGAATGTTGCATCATTTTATTTGCAGTCAAAGTAAATTTCATTAAATTGTGAATACAAAAAATATGGATTTAGAAAGTATGAAATTTGAAATAATAGTGTCATTTCTTAATTTTCTTTTTATGCATTCATCAAAATATAAAGCATATAATATTCTAATGTATTTCTTCAAAAAAAAAATAGTTATATAGAATGAAAATGTATAAAGCATATAATATTTTAGTTATGTAGTTCAAAAAAATAAAAAATTGAGAGAGTTATGAAGAATGAAAAAAGGTTTTTGTGTATATGTTTTTCAAAGTAAGATCCATTTAAAAGTGTTGGTATTCAGTCTGTGGGGTGAAAAAGTCCAAATTTGTGCAGCAATGAGACCAAAATGCTACATTTGGTCCTGGGTTATGTAGTGTTATTTTTTCAGACATTTTCCCTTATTGATGAATCATCCTTAACATTTATCTTGATATTTCTCAAGGGTTTTTAGTGTCTACAAACTGATTTTAGCTACAACTAACTTTGATATTTTAATTTTGCCAACAAATGATTTTAATCACTTTATTATTTATAATATCTATAATGCAAAGAATTTGAATAATGATTTGGTGGCATCCATTTCTGTATATGTGTTTTATAATTGTGTCAAGATTTTTTCTCTCCAAACTCAAGTTTGCAATTGTCGAAATAGTTCATACTCGTGAAATAATAAGTTGAAAAAAATTGGCTTTTTCTATGAGCCCAAACTCCATTGAGCTCACTGTATCTAAACTTATTTTTTAATGTAGAATAAAAAGAGTAATATATTTCCATTGATAAGTTATACTGTAGCATAGTTCTTATGCCTGATTGCTGTTAAAATTGCATTTTCTTATTAACATTGCATTTGTTTCAGTCTGAAGATGTAAATACAACCATTGCTAGTATAGAAGCAGTTCAGAAAGTCTTTTTGCATGTTATAAAACATGGGGATATGTTTTTAGAGTTTCCTCACAATAAAAATACAGGTAATTATTTTTGTATTTTAACAGTTCCAGCAAATGACTCATCAGAGATAAATTTGTGTAAATTGTTAATCTGTTCTTGAATATCATTTTAAGTTCACTGGATCTTTTTTAAAGTATATATATATACACAGTCGTATCAGAATAATATGACCACCTACCATAATATATGTATGGTAGGTAGTCATATTATTCTGATACGACTGTGTATATAACAAATTGTTGATAAAACATATTCACTCATGTTTTTTCATCAAATGTAGTATGCAAGTGTGATCCATACAGTTATAGTATAAAATCAATAAAAATCTCATATTCATATGCTCCTAATCTTATGCACATACTACCAAAAATTTTGCTAGGTACTACCCAATTTGTAGTTTGCTAATACAGTTATGCTGAATAATTTTGTAATAAAATATAAAACTTGATATTATCTTGTTTACTGCAACTAAAGACCTGTGAAGTGGCAGTATATTAGTTTGAATCTTGATTTAAAATGGAATCAGCAGTGCATTATATGTGTTTTTACTGTATTTCTAAACTTTTGTTTACTAATCTCCTTGGTAGTACAGTAGTATTATTGGAGTTTGGGTTTGTTCCCTGGATGCCATAGTTTTTGTTTGTGTATGTGCTTGTATGTTGCAGGATTTGGGTTGGGTTGTTTTACCTCTGAGCGGCACTTTTTTGCACACCATGGGCTAAATGGCCAGGTCACAAGGACCCCGAAGGCTCAGAGAAGATTGGGGGAGGGGACCCACTGGAACAGCTGTTGGGAGACAGATGATAGCCTCCCGTCAAGGCCATCCAGCGTGTTCTTTAACGTTGGATTGTTTTACCTCTGAGCGGCACTTTTTTGCACACCATGGGCTAAATGGCCAGGTCACATGGACCCCGAAGGCTCAGTGAAGGTTGGGGGGGGGGACCCACTGGAATAGATGTTGGGAGACAGATGGTAGCCTCCCGTCAAGACCATCCAGCGGGTTCTTTAATGTTGGGGTGCTTTACCTCTGAGCGGCACTTTTTTGCACACCATGGGCTAAATGGCCAGGTCACAAGGACCCCGAAGGCTCAGAGAAGATTGGGGGAGGGGACCCACTGGAACAGCTGTTGGGAGACAGATGGTAGCCTCCCGTCAAGGCCATCCAGCGTGTTCTTTAACATGCACAGGGTATGGCTCTCCCGCACACGGGGCCACGGCTTAACGTCCCATCCGACGGACGGCAGCCTTTCTAAGGCCATCGGTGTCCCCTATTGACCGTGGGCAGGGCGGGGAATTTTGCGGAGATAAATCTCAACGCTGACCCAGCTGGGACTCGAACCTACAAACTGCAGATTACGAGCCTGGCGCGCTACCGACTGA
The DNA here is from genome assembly GCA_038380435.1 of Ryuthela nishihirai. Classification (NCBI taxonomy): domain Eukaryota; kingdom Metazoa; phylum Arthropoda; class Arachnida; order Araneae; family Heptathelidae; genus Ryuthela; species Ryuthela nishihirai. Next base: position 5,245 of record JAWZYU010000388.1, on the reverse strand, counting down.
GCCACCCCCGCCCCATATATTGCAGGAGAAACCAGGACAAGCCTGATACAACTTCTAGGTTATCTCTGTCCTTTGTAAAAAATATATATATATAATAATAAAAGTTTCAATTTTTGCATAACTTTTACCTTTTATGTGTTTCATTATTCCAGTATAATTTAAATCAATTTTCTTTAATTTCTACAACTTTTCTTGATTTTTCTAATATTAACATTAGCAATAATGCCTGACTATGCCAATCTGCATAGTAACAATTAACATTCCAGCATTAAATTAATAAATATCGAACAAAAAACTTAGAGAAACAAAAATAAATTTCACCAAATTCATAAAATATTTACCTGAAATCAGCATTACAAAAACATATTGAGCAAACTTACTTTATATATAAGGATTGCAAACATAATTCTAAGTACTCGTTAGAGAAATGAAATTTAAATTAGTATCATGTAAAAACCTTTTTATACTGAATACTTTGTTGGTAATATCCACTTTTTAATTTTGTAGAAATGCTAAATCAGTTACCTTAATTGTTAACAAAGTGGCAATAGCATTTCCCAAGAACATGTTAACAAATCCTGAATAATATTGACAATCAAAAATATTACCAATTCATAGCATAAATTTTCAGCAGATCAATTTGAAAATGAAATTGATTTGATAATAAATTGATTTTGCTTCATTGTGCGGAAGTGTCACATCTGATGCGCATTGTAGAACATACTGTATGGTCTTGGCTGGAAGCATCCATCTTTCTCTTAATGGCTGTCCAGTGTATCCTCCCCCAGCCTTCTCTGGGGTTTTGGGATCCTTGTGACCTGGCCAATTAGCCCATTATGGGCACAAAATGTTTCTCAGAGATAAAGCATCTCAATCCATCAGCTGCAAATTTGCTGACTGAGCACTACAACTCTCATTAATTGTTATGATACCAGTAGGTAGCACACCAGGCTCATAATCTGCAGTTCCCAGGTTCGAGTCCCAGCTGAGTCAGATTTATCTCCACAAAACACACTATCCTGCCCATGGTCAGTAAGGGACACCAGTGGGCTTGGAAAGGCTGCCATCCATTGTCTGGGACATTAAGCTGTGGCCCATGTGTAGGAGAGTCATATCCCATACACATTAAAGAACATGCTGAATGGCCTTGACAGGAGGCTATCATCTGTCTCCCAACAGCTGTTCCAGTGGGTCCCCCTCCCCCAACCTTCTCTGAGCCTTTTGGGGTCCTTGTGACCTGGCCGTTTAGCCCATTTTGTGCAAAAAAGTGCTGCTCAGATATAAAACAACCCAACAATACTAGTACCTTCATTAGTTATTATTTAACATTCTTCAGTTATTCATATTAACATTGGCTCAATGGTATTTCTTAAATTAGTTGCACTTTCAGTATTTTGACTTGTTCTATCTTGTTTTTCCCATTTCCTTATTGAACTAGGTAGTTACACCATATCCTCTCATCACTAAAAATAAATGGTGTGCTTAACTGTTTGGTTGTTCTACAAAACATATTCCATCAAAAAATGCTAAGCTTCAGGTTTTGCTATTTTGCTATGAAACTTCGAGGACTTAAGTTTCGAATTGACCAACTTGTAATACAACTTTATAAAGAGAGTAATTTGCATTAAAAGAGATTATGCAAAAATTTATATCATTCTAACAAAAAAAGGGCAGTGGGAAGAATTTTAATTTATATTTTTATGATGATGCAAACCACTCTACACTCCTGTCATTTCAGTAATTCTTGTTGAACTTATAAAAGTTATATATATATATGTCTTGTAATTTAAATATTCAAATTAAATAAACGTGTTTTTGTTTTCTTGTTGTTTTAGAACAAAATGTTGTTGAAAAGTACAGGTTCTGGCTAAGGGAGCAATACAATGAGATTACATCTCAACTGTTGGAACATATGTATCATATTAACAAAAGAGTGCAGGTAAATTTTTATCTTTTTTCTTGATATTGTGAACAGTTAAAATTAATTTTTAAGGGCAACCTGCCTGAGTCAAATATTTTTCATTTATTAATTACAAGTCTGATAATTAGCAGGAATAACTGCATATGAATTGTTAATATTCAGCCTATAACTGGTAGAGATTGAAAAACTTTAGAAATATCAGATTAAATATAGAGTTTGTTTTATCCCTGAGCAAATACTATTGTGTATATGATGGGCTGAATGGCCAGGTCATAATGACCCTAAGGGCTCAGGGAGGGGATCCACTGAACAGCTGTTAGAAAATTTTAAGGGCAACCTGCCTGAGTCGGGTTTAATATGCATCGGGTATGGCTTTCTTTCACATGAAGTCAATGCATGATGGAGGCTTTTCCAAGCCCAGTAATGTTCTCTTTATCACTGAGTCCACAGGGGTTAAAAAAACATTCTCAATCCCTGAGCAGTTGGGACTTGAACCTGAGAACATCAAATTATGATCTTGGCTTGCTGCCAACCTTTGCCATAGTGATGACATGACAACACATGGGAATACAATACATATTGCAAAATTTGTAAACACTGAAAGTTATTTAATTGCAACATTGTAGTATTGTTTTCCAGACACTACTGTTCTGAGTGTCAGCTAATAGATTCAGCTGTTGAAGGCTAATTCTATTGATGTCCTCCTTGATAATATATACCCACCTCATTCTTAACCCAGGAAAGTTGATCTTAACTGTTCTTCCTAATCTGCTGTCTTAAGTATAGAGTATTTTTGCATGCCTGTTCTTCTGGTTGACCTTGAATGTTCCCACTATAAATACATGAAAAGATATTACCATTTGGATAATGCATTTTTGCAGGGATGGTGTGGAAAAATCTAGCTCTTTCCTTTAGATCACATACCCACTGATGTTGATTGTTTTTACACTATGTTTTGGCTATTTCCATTTCTTGTATAATTTTTGCAGAATAGCACCTAAAGAATATTTCAATAAATTATTGCTGTATTGCAAATGTATATAGAATTAAAAAAGTGGAAAAAGTTCAAAGAGTAGAGTTTAATCATAATATATATAATGTTGTATTAATGTAAAAAACACTCTAACATTAGTGGATGTCATATTAACTGAATATAGTGAGATAGTCAACAGCTTTTTACAATAAATATGATAATCGTTAATAGTTTCAGTTGAAAGAAGCATCAAGAGTATACAAAATAAGTAATGTCATAAGTTGCCGTACGTCTTTGATACCATATATCTTTAGCTGAAGACTTTTAGGAGTAGCCCCAATCCAATAACTGATGAGAATATATATAAGCCAATGCAAATCTATGAAATATGATATGGAAAAGCATGAACTATGACAGGGATGATGAATTTGTGGCATAAGAGACTCAACAAAAAAATTGCTGATCTCCAAATTCATGAAGATTTGGATATTTAAAAAATTCATGAAACTATTTTAAGATAGAACTACTAGTACAAAAAAATTTTCAATAAGATTTTTGAAATTCAAGAAATTTGAAGACACAGCTAAATTTATAAAACATCCTGATAATGTGTAATGTCAGAAAATTTGAAACTGTTTGAATGATTGATTCAACCAATTTTGAAATGCAGTTGGTTGACTTATATTCCAGTTCAACATACTCATAGAAGCAAAAGTAAATTCATTAATTCATAACATGAAAAAAAAAACTGACCTATGTGGTGTGAAAACAAATCTAAATTTTTTTGCGTGAAAAAACAACTGTTTTGCTTATGCAGCATATGCAAAAAAAAAAATTGAACATTGCTTTAGTTATCTTTGGCATGCAAGCTGAAAAAGGTTTATCATCCCTTGCCTAGGATATGTTATGGACTTATCTTCAATGATAATACAAACATAGTTATTGCATGTTAGCCCTGAGAACAATACCAATATATATATATATTGAAGTTTGCAGCAAAGTAAAATAAATTGACACTCAGACAAACAAGTAAGTTAAAAGCAAGGTGAGAACAATAAAACTGCTGAAGCAGATTAGTAAAATGATAAATGTTAAATATAGTCTAATTCGCTGCATCATCTGGTGGGAAATATAGAGTGCAACACTTCTAATATAAGGCCATGCAACTCGTTCAACTGAAGTAAAAGGCAACATAAATACTTGTAAGACAATTCTGGATAATTTTTACCTTGTGCATTTTTGCTACTTCTGTCAAATGAAACCATTAAGTTACATATTTATTGTAATAAGCTATTGTCTTAATATGTGAAATTCATGACATCGTTTTCAAAATTTCTGTATTAACCCTTTCAGGCATATGTACATAGTATTAGTTTTTAGAATATTTTAAATGCAGAAAAAGGTGTCTTTGGTCTTGCAATGTATGCTAAGTGTAGACCAATCTTGGTATGCAAGAATGGAATGGATGAAGCCATATATGGGATATAATAGAAACTACATACAATAACATTGAAGGTAACTGTGCCCAACACACAACATGAACTCTGTCACTATTCTTGTTCCTTAAGTCATAAATAAAGCACATTTAAATGAAATTTTAATGAATTTTTTTTCTTCTTTAAACAGAAATTAAGGTTTGAGGGAGGTTAATAAAATTGTTCATTTCTTAATATTTTTTTCCTTGTACTTTTAGCAAAAAATAAAATGTAGAACTCTAAAGAATGAAAGAAAGAAAAATTCACAGATTATTTGGAGCAAAATATTTTAGAGTGATATCTTTCAGTCAGAAATTGCTAAAAGACCAAACACGATTATTAATTTGGCAAAGAAAAAGGAGTCCCTACTCCCAAGTTAAGAATATTGTAAGAAAGAATCTTCAGAAACAGCCCTCAAATCATCAGTGCCCTAAAAATATGAAATGGCTGTCATTCCTTATGACTTTATGTATATGCCAGTGGGCATTACCATCACATATCATGATTTAAAGCAATTTTATCATTCACCTAAGCATGTTGATATTAAATTTTATTCTAGATCAGGCCTGCATCTCATTTTCAATTCTTTCCCCAATTCATTACTCGTTAGAAATATGTTTTTGTTCTTAAGTAGAGAATTTTTCCTCTGGCTCTTTAAGAGTAATAGTTTTCATAGTGGCTCTCAATTAAGTGTGGCTTGTCCATCTCTGATCCAGAGGCTTTATTAGGCTTGTCCTGATTTCTCATTCAACATACAAATACATCACAGATTGGTTTAGTAGTCAGGCTCATTAATCACTACAGGGTGAATCTGAAAAAGTGGGCAAAACTTTACGGGGTGGTAGAACGCAGCTATACGAGCAATATTCGTCATAG